>DWNE01002904.1:0-17716 GCA_018249875.1 Cecropterus toxeus | reverse complement strand
CAAAGACGAATACACAAACACCCAGACCCAGAACAGAAATCTGAACTCATCATTCAGATGCCTGTCTGGCCGGGGATTGAACCCGGGACCCATTGCGCGTTAGATCGGTATGGTAACCGCTCGGCCACGCGGGTCGTCATCTTCTGTGATTTGAAGTATGCAGTGGGAATGGTAAGTACACGTAGATAGATACCTAGATAAAAAAGATAAATGAAAAGCCCGTATAATGAAAACACCGAGCAAATGAAAAATAAATAAAACAACGTAACTTTATAAGCCTATTCTGGAAACGATTAATAAACCTTGATAGCATCTGACAGACAATCTACTCCCTCTAAAATTAAATCAATTCGCTGGGTATCAATCAATCAAATTAAACGTTTAGTTTGGCTCGCTTTCGCTGTTTTGGCGTATGATGGAAAGTTTATATTTAGTGTAGAAAGTTTTTATTTTTTATTCAATAATAAAAATAAAGGAGTGTTTTATTTATGTTGTTTGTAATAATACTCATAAATATCTCTATTATAAATGTATTTTAGGTTGTGTCGAATGCAAAGAAATTTTTGATATATTTGCAAGTTTTAAGAATATATATTAATTTTAATTTTATATCAAATTAAATATGGGGAGGATGTTTAAGGAGACGATCATATTTGAAAAGTCGATAATCATTCAGCCTTTAAACAATATATTCTATGTATAGTGTAAGATGTTTTTATATATTTACGAAACTGTTCAAGGAGCAAAAGTTATGGGTGGCTAAGATCGCCAAAAACTATGGATTAGAAATAATTCATCGGTCTTAATATCTTCAGGGAGTTTTCCTTAGAGTTCAATTAAAAAGAATAAAAAATGCTTAACGGTGGTAGTATCCTTTGTGGTTCAATTTGGGAAGCACCACCGCCATACCTATTTCTACGTAATAACAGCAGTGTTGGTAGGTGGTAGCGGTGTGGTAAGGGAGACATACTTATCCTAAGCATTCCGACTTAGTCCTCGGGAGAAGCAACGCATTTGTGGCCAAGCTCAGGTAATACTCCGGTCTTATTAGGGGTTAATAACAGCAGTGGCCGTATGTTGCTACAAAATTATTAATAAAAAAATCAAAGTTAAAAAACTTTAAGTAATAGGCGATATAAATAAAATTTGTCAAAACTATGTGTTGATGTAAACTGTAGGTATATGGTAGAATTTTGCTAATACCTACCTATGTACGATATAGTAATAAGTTTAAACTTAATATTTAGTGTGGGGGCTATGAGCGTAGAAAGCGTTCCTATAAATCCTTAACTAACAAAACAAATAAGTATTGTGACCCAGTTTTAGGCTCTATAAATTAAACAATAAATGAAAATATGAAAATAAAGGTCAAAATATGTATTTCTGAATAGGATTGAGTTTTATAACATGTAACTTACCAAGGCTTTGGGTATACATAGTTCCCACTAACCTGAAACAACGTTGAGTTTGGAAACAACAACTGCCTTCGGGTTCTATGCAGCAAATCTTCGTTAACCGCTCCTGAGTTACACAAACATAAATCCAGGAGATATACTATAATAATATTTATAGCGCAAACTTTTTCATATAAATACATGTTTGCCTACGAACGAGTTTCTTACAAGTGAAGTAGTTTGACTTTCGGAGTTAGTTACGTATCAACTTAGCAATAATGAGGAGCTTCGTGAAGGAAAGTGCAAATATTGGATTTAGTTCATCTTTGAGTCTCGACATGTGAACAGATTAGCGCGTTAACTACACTAGCCTTTTGTAGCTCAAAAATTTGTGTCAGTTTATTTTGTATACAAGCTACATTAGGATTATTGGTGTAAATTGCTAATGCTAAACATTAATTTGTTATGTATGTTAATATATAACAGGATTTTTTTATATTATATTTTTACAGTATATAATTTAAACAATGTGCTATTAGGAGGCTAAATCATTTATCATAACGATAAAAAATATTTTTGACAGTTATATATTAATCTTTTAATTATATTCGATTATTACTAAGAGTAAGTTAGAGCGTAAGTTAATTTACCTTATAACTTCATATTGATATAATTAGACATCAGAGAATTAGATATTCACATTTGATAATAAGACAATTCAAATGGAAATAAGTAAGAAATAAATTTGTGTAATGTCTAATAGATACTCCTACGGTAAAATGATAGCAACTCATGTAAACTGAAAGCAACAACGATACGTAAAAGGGGTTCGTTAAGCGATGTAGCGTCGGCGTTGGATAAACAAATTAGTGCACTGCAGAGTCATGTGACTGCCGACAATGTTAGGGCGCGTACATATTGGAGGTACTTTTGTATCGATACAGATACAATACAATGCAATACAAAATATCTTTATTGTAAACCAAAACATGGATAATGAAACAAAAGACACATAACAAGGTACAACAGGCGGTCTTATTTTGACAACTTTAGTGGGGAAAGAAAACATTTAGGATACAAGAGGTATATAGTTATAGATACAGATATACAGTAGTTATAGTTATAAATATTTGTCTGTTCTTTTATGTACGTTACGAATGTTTATTAAATAAAATGGTATTACCAACGAATATTTTTATTAAATTATGTTAAAAAATGTTAAAAAAAAATTCATTTTATAGTTTCGTTATCATATTTTATTACATAGACTTAAAGTATGATCCGAAAAATTTGTTATTCGATTTTTTACAAAACCGATTATAATTCTATTAACTAGCAGCATTATTGTAAGCAACAAACCAAGGCAGGTAGCATTAGGAGCAAGCCCCGAGCGTAGTCAGAGTGAGGAAACTTTATAGATGGTAAATGATACACACTTAAATGAAAATTAAAAGGCGACAATAACAACTTGTAGTTGGTAATATAAGGTTTTTTTACTTTATAAGATTGTAGTAGCACAAAAGCATGCAGTTCATCTGAGGATATGTGGTCACTGGATGCCCATGGACATCTGTAAGGTACTCCATATCAAACAGGGGTTTCATCGTCAATCACAGATGCGCTGCTACTCCTACTTAGATGGTCGCCTCAAATGAAAGAGAGACTGCAACCACAGTTTTTCAACTACAAATAAGCATAGCAGTTCCTCCTCCGTTGGACCATATGATACTAATTGAACTGTTATTTTCCTAATAGCTCAATTTCAAATAAGGCAGCTTTAAAAATCCTTACAAATCTCCCGGAAGTTATGACAGTAACTTTGTGACACCAAACATGTGACTATTAGGGCAAAACACTATTGAACAAACAATTAGTACGTAGTCAGTCATATGACTGCGGTCAGCTTCTAAAGGCGTGGCCTCATTGCGTATGATTTTCGAATCCTTTAGGGATTCGAAAAACATACACATTTTTACATTGGATATGTTTTGAGTATAATGATATCAAATTAGAATATAAACATAAAATATAAATAAATTTAAAAGTAAAGTGTTGCGATGGTTAAATTTAAGCCACATTTTCTAATTGATTCTCAAAAAATATTTTTGTGTTATAATCCATTTGCATAAGGTTGTTTTTTGTTTTTCTCATGTAGAAGCGAGTGAAACCGCAGGGCACAGTAAAGAATAGACGCCACGAACTTCTTACCTATTCCTTTTTGTATAATTCAATGCAGTTTATCTTTACCTTTCCAACTGCTTATTTAGTTCTGTACTACTTTTCGAATAAATGAATTTTGAGTTCGGCATTAATTCAAAAGAAAAGCGAAGGAAGTCGGTCGGGGAGAATTTAATTAAATATCTTTTATAATATTTTAGTACTGGCAAAGTAAAAAATTCTATAGCGCCGTGTAATGAGGTATTCGTCGAGAAATTACCCACAAAAAGGAATTTGGTTCGAGCGCCGTTGGCTATGAGTTTTAGAAAAATACTAGCTTTTAATATACTATTCTGTTTGAGCAGTTTTTTTGGGTTTTGGTTTGGTTCTTATTCTTTTCCTACATTTCGGCCTGTCCAAAATACCAAAGATAAATACTAAACAGATACGTTGCTACTTCCGAGGACTAAAATGGTCCTCATATATAAGTGAGCCGGTAACCACACCCTTCAACCGAAACGCAAAAAGGTATTTCTTATCATTTCATTATACTTTAACTTTTAATTTTGAGTAGAACACCCTTCGTTGAGGACTACTGTTTCTTGATGGCGTTATACACTAAACAATATCTTTTATAACGCCATCTACGAACAGTACCCCGCACAAAGTCGAACTATTACCGCAGACGGCTTAATTTTGTTCGATACTTAAAAGTTCATACAATTACATATCCTTAAATCACGGATCGCTGATTATACGGAATGTAAATGAAAACGCTGTGTTGTTAGTAAATACATTATAATAACTTATATATTTGTATAGATCGAAGCACATATCCAGCAAAATGTACAAAATTAATTATTCTGTACAACCATAGCCTCATTAGTGCGCCGAATCTGTTTATAGATCGCGTTAGCTCTTTGAACTGTGTTTTATAATTATATGAGATTAGCGATTATCATTAAATCTAAGGCCTAGCGTATACATAATAGTTTCAATTGAGCAATCGTTTATTTTTACATTTAGATCCACACAAAATTAAGTAGATAGGTGCTCAACTAAAAAAATAGATATTATTAAATGTTCAATGTTCAAATTATTTATTTATTTAACGCTTTTAGGGAGTTTGAGTGAAGATAACAACATAAAATTGTTACATTTTAGTTTTGTAATTCACAGTTTTCACAGGAATCCTATTTTAAAATTATATAGTCTATGTCACACTGCTCACTAAAACGATTACAATGACATGTCATATGTTAAAATCTGGCAAGCCGTTTAGCCCGTCGAGCATGTCAAAAAAATTGACATACATACAAACATACGCTCAAACATACCCTCCTTCTGACGCAGTCGAGTAAAAACGATATCGATTGCGTTTCGATGAGTGATTGTAAACTTTTGATTCACAGTTCCATATGTATCGCATTGGCAAAACAATCGATCCACGACTCCAAAATCGATCAATAGGCGAATCCAAAAACAAAAACGCTCATCTTAGAGAGTTCGCGTCTCTTCACGCTCGACCTCTCGAAGGGCGACGCTTCCTCGTGAACTCGAGGGACTGGTGTCTCCCGACCATCTGGACGACTAAATCTGCAGTAGCGGCTTAGCACGGTCACTGAAGACCAAAGGTCCGCTGCCTAACGGCAGCTAACAACACCGGTGGACAGTGTATCCACAGGGAATTGCCCGGGTAAAGAGGGGTTCCTCGAGGCCTGCAGACTTTACGCCATGCGGCACCGCCATGTCGCGGCATAGGACGACTATAAAAAAAAACTAGCACATAAAACTTATCTGGATTGACTGTATGCGTATTTACGTCCACTAAGCTGTTGAATGTCATAAGTAATCGTATAAGCACGCAAGTGGACTAAACTATTTGATTGATATAAAATGTACGTATGCGTTAGACCTAATAATTTGTTTGGATGTATGCATGATTGGCTAGGTTTGTCATATCAATTGACTCGTGTATGTTCTGATAATTATGTAATTATTATTGTAAATTGATATTAATTAATCACCTCATCAGTGGATATATTGCTATATAAGGCGTACGTGTGGTGTTTATTTATTATTATTAAATCTTTCATTTAATTTCCAATGTCTGTAAGTATCTAAGTTTTTAAGTAAGCATTTTTAGGTCAAATGTTTCAAGCTGAATTTAACTCATTTCTCAGTGTCCGTTTGAACTGAAATTTAGAAAACACCTTTAATTCTGTACAAAATGGCCATCATAACAAAGTGGCGGATTACACATTTTTGTATAAAGAATTTAACTTGCAGAATACACTTCTATTGCAATCACTGCTTCACGATCTTCTCGACATTTTCTGGATCGAAACATATGTTTAGTTGGTCACCTCATATATAAATCAGCCGGCTTCTACACGCTTCTGCTGAAGCGCAAGAAATGCTTCACGACCTTCTTGACATCTTCTCGATCGAATCATATGTTTCGTTACATTTCTCGTGTGTGCGATCATGATGTGCAAAAGCAGATAATTTTATAGGATCCAGTAGGCGAAAAGCGCGGTCTTCTGCAGATTTTGGCCTTTGAATTTGAATTTTGAAATAAACTAATTATAGGTATGAGAGTGTTACAAAAATCAATTTCAGAATACCCTTAAATTAACTATTAATTAATTTTCATTCTTCTTATTATTTTTCTTAATATTCATATGATTTTTATGGTTTATTGGTTTCCAACTCGAATTACATCGAAAAGCTGAAACACAAGCAGTCTATCATTGCTTACAAGAGCCCGCATTTTGTAACATTTCTTTTATCTTTTCATTTCTTTTAACTTTTCAGCACGTTTGCTTACAGCTCCAGCTTAAAATTGGTGTTTGCGGATCGCGTATCTACTTGTGTCTCCCATCCGCGATAGCTCGAGGCTACAGGCCAAACCATTTTAATTGACCTCCTTAGTGTATAATAGCGTGTACTACGGCGAGGTCAAGCTGTATTTACAAACTTAAATGGAATGGAGTGATGTACTCCAATGTGGGATAATTTTAAGTTTGACAGTATTATATTGGTCTTGTTTAGTATATTTAGTCATTATACTTTACTCCTAATATATATTAGGATTGAACACAATAGAAGGTTGTAAAAATTTAGGTATGCCTGTATGTTTGTCTTTGACCCATGTATACCTGTAAGCAATTTTATATAGAACAGGGGTTTTGTCTGCGGCCGATCACAGTTGCGTTGCTACTCCCGAGGACTAAAATGGTCGCCTCATTATAAGTGAGTCGACAACCATATCCTTTCATCGAAACGCATGAAAGGATATGGTTGTACAAATAAGTGTAGCGGTGTAACTTCACCGGTCGAACTAAACTGGTTCTACCACAAACATATACTAACTCTAAAACATAAATATAGTTACTTTTCATTCAACAAACAACACATATGGACGTCACTGTACTTCAGCAATTCCTCATTTCTACCAATGTATTACACGGTATTTCTAGAATAAAGGAGTCAATTTTACAGACTTCATTGTTCCAGCAGTTGCTATTCGGATCTTAAATAATTTAATTTATTTAGAACAAACCACACTTACGTGCGTGATTGTCCTTAAAAATTAACTTAAATAATTTAATTTCTTTAGAACAAACCACACTTACGTGCGTGATTGTCCTTAAAAATTAACTTAAATTATTTCTTTTCTTCAACACAAACGACTCTCACGTGCGTGATTGTCCTTAAAATTAACTTAAATGATTTCATTTATTTAGAACAAACCACACTTACGTGCGTGATTGTCGTTAAAGTATCTCTCGTGTCTTCATTGTGTGCAGTTCTAGTGTAAAACAAACAATGGATATTTAACGTCACGTAAACAGACTCGGTGCAGTGTGATCACGACCTTACGTCTTAACACAAGGGAACTTTGTAACTTTGAAATAAGCATAGTTTTAAAAATGTAATAACTTTTGCTATACTGCTTGGTTACTATGATGTTATATGTAAGGTGAAATTTGTTTTTATTAATTTAATTTTAAGTTTTATTATTTAATTGTAATATTAATTTAACAACGAGAATTAATAGGTTTAATTTAAAACATCGAATTCAGGAATGCTGCACATAGTATAATTATATTAAATCATATAAAATGTTTAAAAGACATTTCATATTAATTATAGTTATTAAATAAATCAAATAATTAAATTTTATTATTTACTGTTTACTTTTACTAGAGTAAAAACAAAGATGCTACGAGAACATAAAAATAAACATATAATATTAAACTTATTAATAAATTGCTTAACTTATTAATATTGCCTTGTAATATATCTTTTATAAAACATGTTTTGTTTAACATGGTTTTTGTATAATACTTTTATAAATAACAAAGTCGTAAAAAGTCGTGGACAATAAACTGTATTAAAATAATTTCAATTTCAGATTTACTCTCTATTTGTGCCTATTGCCTCTAATGAGTTCAGTAACAGTACACTTACAAGACTCCGAGGAAGATTCTAGGGTTAAAAGGCAGATAAACACCTTACCTTTGGTATTTCCATATGGAGCTACATATAAGGTCAGTAGATTTTTTATAAAACACTCCTTCTACACTCATAACCCCACACTAGGATTTTCTCCTGTGTCGTGGGTGCCATGGACACACAAACACGAATACACAAACACCCAGACCCAGAACAGAAATCTAAACTCATCATTCATATTTCTGTCTGGCCGGGAATCGAACCCGGGACCCATTGCGCGTCAGACCGGTATGGTAACCGCTCGACCACGCGGTCTATAATCATTTTATCTATAAAGATAATTTTATCTATAAAGTTCGTAAAAATCCGCCACCAGTTTATATAAAACCATGCAGTTTACATCGCTCTCCCTTTTACATAGGATATGTACGTACACCATACATAGCACCCCTTATTTTTGTTAAAATGGATTGCAAAGATAAGCTTCCAAAAACAATTCTAAACTCTTCTGCTTTATAACAAAAGCTAGCTTTCGTTCACGGATCCGTCCGTTTGGCAAATATTTACCACGGAAAAATATGCTGTGTTAATTTAGGCCATAAGCAGTCAGCTTGCCAAATTTAGTCTAAAACCAATCAATATTTTTTGCGAGAAAGAATAATCAACATAAACCCTTATATACTCTCACAAAACCGTTATAATGTAAGTAAGAAAACAGGAGTTGCTGTATTTACTAGTATGTAGATTTTTTAACGGGATAAGGAGGCAATTGCAAATTTCTGGGTAACAACCTATCTGTTAACTGTTATCTGATTAACAACTAGATAAACTGCAAGCTAATTTACAACTTCAGTTTAATGAAAAAGATTCAACCCTGGATCCTTCTGCTGATGTAGATAAGATGCCTAATAAGAGTATCTACCTAATGAGAGTAGATAAGATACATGATAAGATACCTAATATATATTTTTTTGCAAAATTTACTCATAGTAATTCTTAAGACAACTAAGCACTAAGCTTTTACATTTTTATTCCATTTACGACATAATTCGTAATCTTAATCTTAATCTAAACTTAACCAAATTAATGCAGTATAATAGTTTGTAGTTTTAGGTATGTTCCAATGACAAAACTTAACTAACTCCCTCAACACCTGACACAAATAAAATTCGTTTAGTTTCCAAGATTTTACAATACAAAGTAAAATTATTGACCGGGTTCGAATCCCGAGTCGTATGATTTTTTTTTAAAAATCATCAAGCATTTTTTATTTATAAAATCAACTTGTTATCGTGCGGTGTCATTTTCTGTAAAACAGATGAAATTGCAACGTCAAATATAGCAACGGATGTGAGTTATCTAGAATTTTTTGATAGTAATCCCAGAGGAAATAGGGGAGGAAAGTCAGTTGACGTAAATATTTTCTACTAAAATATTAAAAACTAGCTTTCCCGACAGCGACTTCGTCGGGGATTAGGGGAAAAACATTTTATTTTATATTTTACATATTTTCCTCGGCTACCCTTTGCATTTGTAATTTAAAATAATATTGTATTATGTAATACTATTTACATTAAAATAGTAATTACAGTCCCAAGTAATAGACAAAATTAATCAGTGTAAGTAATGTAAGCGGTCGAAATTTGGATCGATCGACATCGATCCATGTGTAATGTTAATGGTTCCACTTCCCTCAGTTGCGGGGAAAACTATATCCCTAACTAGTAACATCGTTAAAAATATTAAACCAAAATGCCCGACTACTTAAAACTATTTTTTTGTTCATAATGATATATATTTAAAGCTTATATGTTATTGTCACAATAGTGTAATATGTATATATTTAGATTGGCCTGTTTACTAGCTTTCAATTGATACCCATATAGTCGTAATAGTAAAAAAATCGTCCCTCCCCCTCCTTTTTCCTCTATTTCCGGGCGCCATTAAAAAAAATATATACCCTTTGTCACTCTGAAAACTGAGACTATTTCAATGATATATCATACGTCACAATCCGTCAAGCCGTTTGAGCTGTAGCACGTGCCAAAGGAATAGACATACATACACATACATAAATACATACATTCATACGTTCGAAAAACATTACCCTCCTTCTGACACAGTCGGGTAAAAAGTTTATCCTATTAAATTCTGTCCACACAAATAGCTTAAAACTATTTTAGTTTTTTCTTATTTTTTTATATTTTGCAGCTGCTGCTTGGTTTCGCATTGCCAGTGCCGAAGGTAAAAAACCTCATCTTCGCCATAAACTTCCAGTACCAATACATACAGTTCCAGAATATTTCCCAGCTGTCGAAGTACTACTTTATCAAGGAAGTGACCAGAGAGCAAAGAGACGCTGACCTGATCGCCAGGAAGAATGAACGATTGACTTTTTATAAATCCACTGCAGATATAATGACAAGGTCAGTTCTAAGGATTTTCGAGTGTTCTTATGAAACTTGTAAATGAAAATACTTTATTCGTAAAGCATTTTCATTTCTACATGCTATGCGATGCGAATGCGAATAATTGTCAGTACTACAACTAGATGGCGCTATACCATTTTTTGAATCACGCTAAGGATTTTACTTCCTAGTGAGCTATAAGAGCTCAAGTCTGGTATTTGTGAAATAAGATGTCCGAATGTGGACCGCATTGATTACTTGATCGATTTTTAAATATCGTGAGATTTAATATTGATACGCTTATGTTCAAAAATACTTAATTATTTATTTTTATTAATTTTCACTTTCAATTTCAATTTCACCGTGTGTGAATTGCACATACACACACACTTTTTAAATAATTAACCACAAGGTATTTTATTGATTCTTATTTTTTTGTTTCCTCACAGGACCCTAGGACCGCCAATCGCTTTATTAAATAATCGATTATTTTTTCGCATCCCTAGGCCTGCATGCTCAATTACTACTTCAATATAAGGAAAAGGAAATTTTCGAAAAATTATAATTACGTGTAGCGTCTAAGCGACATGGTAGAAGCTGCAGTATTAGATCTCTGAGTTCGAGATGTTCTGACTTAAATATATTTTCAGCAAAGGCATGAACGGTATGGAATGTGTATTACGAGCTATATGTGAAGCATCCCAGTATCCCGTGCAAGAGGAAGGACTCGTTGGTGAAATTATACATATACTTCTCACGTGAGTGTTTATATAAACATTGGTCCATTGAGTTATAAAAAAATAATTAGATAAGTTCTGTTCGAACAGATTTCCGTTTAAAAAAAAAAAAAATATGCGCGTGCTTCTCCTATGATCACTTCAGTGTACATCCACTTTTTCAAGTCTTTTTTAATTGAGTATGGGGGTGTCTCAGTAACATCATCGGACTTATACGGTTTATACTACTGAGACTCAGAACAACGATTAACGACTAATAGTACTAACTAATCGACGGTTTATCATATCCTCCAGGGTACGGAAGCGCGCGTTATTGTCACTAGCTGCCACTCATCAAACTTCTGTAACCATTGCTTAACTTATAAATCAGTACACTAGCCACGGGGAGGGGAACTATATTTCCATATATACATGTATAAAGTCAATTTCTAGGTTATATTAAAAAAGGTCATATTCAAGGAATCGTGAAAATTGACAAAAAGACAGTGCGATGGATCAGAGCCTAACACTGTCTCTCATTGTGAGAGAAGACCTACGGGTCTTCTTAGTCTTCCTACTACTGGGTACGCCCAGTAGTGGGAAATATGAGTCGACGCTATTCAACATCAATCAACGACGACGTCGACATTCAACATCATCATCAAATCACCGTTACCAACTTTTGTCAGGGCTGTCACACGCTCCTGTCGAACATAAAATGGCAATTAATCATATCCACTATTCCAGACCAGATTATGGGCGGACACCGTTCGATGCGGAGGACCCTGATATAAAGGATGATATAGCAGTATACCAGGACGCAGCAGTGGCCGGAAGGCAGATGTTCAACTGCGCTTCTGTGTATAGCGGTTGTCCGGAAGGACGGGGTGTTATGGAGCTAATTTCCCATTTGACAGATGAATAAATAAAGAAAACAGCTATTATTCCTTAGTGTTAAAACAATGAAAAGTAGTTAATGGATTTAATTAAATTATTCACATAACGTTAAATTACAATGAACACTCGCACTCACACATATGCATACATACACGCACGCTAAGGTATTTTTTTTTTAGATTTGAAGTACTTAATAAATTGTAAATCTGTAAATGGCATCAAGTGAAGCTTATATGATACATTTGTATTTTTTATGTAATTGCTGTAGATTTTGTTCTATAAATAAAAAATAAATATTTTTTATATCCAAGTTCCCACGGAAAGGCAAATGAAATCTTTATATACTTCCTCATTTATACATCTATCTATCATCATATATCCTCTAACTTAATAATTCATCATAAACTAAAGCACAGTGAATCGTGATCGATATTAGTTAGTTTTTAATTAACGAAGAAAGCTACATTTTGTATTATTTCTTATCCACTGGCTTATTTTATGTTATAACGTCATTGAATTCGAGTGGATGGATGGACTGGATATTCAAATGAAGGTAAATACACCGTTTTTTATGCGATTTTAGTAATAAACGAGTCCATCTGATGATAAGTGGTCACAGACCATGGACGTTTGTAAGCAACTTCATATAGACCAGGTTGTATCTATATCTGTATCTGATAGCATAATATATAATGAGCTGGCAACCCGTTCCTACCAAAACGCAAGAACTGCTTCACGCTAGAAATAGGTGTAATGGTAGTACTTCCTCAATCAGACACTACTTGTTACACAAAAACTTTAAATTAGTTCGAATACGCTATTTCAAAACAAAAACAAATAAATAAACTATCGCTGAACTATCAATGTCCGTTTCAATATTATAGTTGATTAGAAATGAAATAGAAATGTATAGTTAAAGTCATCTCTCTGGTGGCTTTGTGGTCAGTTCTCTGAAGAATAATGATGTGCCTCAAACACAATAACTGAGGAAATCGGTATTAAGGCATTTGTTCCAGTATTAACGGTACTACGATCTTCCTGTATAAGCATCTATTTTAACGCTTCAGAAGGAGGGTAATGTTTTTTGAGTGTATGTATGTATGTCTGTATATATGTCCATTTCTTTGGCACGCACAACAGATGAAACGGCTTGACGGATTGCGACGAATGACATATCTTTAGAATCGTCTTAGTTTGCAGAGTGACAAAGGCTATAAAGGCTATAAATTTTAAAAATGCCGCCTGGAAATAGAAAGGGGGAGGAGGACTACTTTTTTACGATTACGACAAAATGGGTATCAAATGAAAGCTAGTAAATAGACCAATCTAAATACTTTACTTGACTATTTTGATAAAAACTCATATGTGAAGCGTTAAACTAAATATATATCATTATGACCAAACATTTTATTTTAAACAATCGAGTTCTTTGTATTAATGTTTGTAACGATTTTACTAGGTAAATTTATAATATGTAAGTAGGAATCAGGCATGTAAACAATTTTATATTGCATATTCCTTCTTAGTGTAGTTAATGAGAGGAATTATTTCTATTTTAACTGTGGCCCTTTCCAAACAGTGAATCCTTGTGTAAATATATATAAAATATAGCATTTTACGTTTAATGTGCTTAACCATTGGAATACTAATCCAATGGTTCCAATGGTCCAATTCACTCCGTAATTATATTCAATAAGAAATAGTTCAGTCGAGTCTTCACGATTCATCAATCTCTTTGCCAATTGTCATAAAAACACTTGCGTCGGCTTTCACTTTACTGCCGTTAAAAACCATTGATGAAATATCATACAAAAGTGGTTGTAAATTATCGTGATTGACTCCGGACAGCTCACTTTCTCGGTAAAAGATATATTACGCGTAAATCGGTAAGGGAATAGGGACCTAAAAGGATTGGATCTTAAAAACTATCTTGAAAAGCATGGATGAAAATCACGAGTTTATATAGGTACTAGTAGTACGCGGCAGTTCCAACGACGTTTAAAAAATGTATATTATCTTATAGTATTAGTAGATATACGATGTTTTCTTATTTTATTTTTCGTCATGAATACGAAATTTAAAAACTGTTTTTTTGTTTGTCGAAACGGCTTTGGTAACCGATTGTTCTATTTCAATATGATTTCCACTGAAAGAAAGCTACATTTTTAACAAAAACTTGGATTTGCGATTTACTTAATAATAGCGAAGTAGTAGGCAATTTCTGTAAAATGTAAAGAAATCAGTGCGACGAGCAATTTAAGGCCTAAGTGTCTCTCAATATCCATAATAAATGAATAACCTATTTATTATCAATTATTCTCAGGTTCAGTAAAGACCTAATAAGGCTTAATCAAATCTGCTTATTACGATCCATTAACTGAATAAGGCACTTCGTACGACCTAATTGGGAATCATGTAAAAAATATTTCTTGGACAGGGATTCGTTTAACTATCAACCATTCATTCAAATTATATTCTTTAAATTGACTTACAATTAAATTTATTATTTTAAAAACAGCCGTCACGGGACAACGAGTAAGACAAGATATTTTTTTTAACTTTTTGTAGTTTTTATCGTATTAGGTTTTAAAAGGAATTTTGTTATTAAAAAAATTGTTGACTTAATTATGTAGCTTAACCAAACGGTCATAAAGAAAATCCAATTAATTGTTACTTAATTTGTGTAAATATAATAGGAAACTAAAAAAACTAGCATACAAATAATATTCCACTTCCAGAATGTGTATGAATAATGTAGAATGTATTATAGTACGTATTACTAAACGGTACCTTTCTGAGGTGGTATCTACATTTTATTTTTAACTATGCAAAATGCTAAGAAACAAAAGTTAAATGTAAAATAATTAAGATAAATTTTATATGGAAAGGAAAGAATAATTTTCATACTCTTAAATTTGTATTTGTTAAATGTAATTTTTGTAATATCATTTATCACGATTTTATCATTCCTAATTCTTTAAAATTTAATAATAGTGACTTAATATGCCTTAAGTAGTTTCTTAATTAAAAAATATGGCTCACTATTGCCTCTGGAATCCAGACAAAGTTTGAAAGCACTCGGGTGTAGACAAACACAAGTCTGAGTGGTTTGTACACAGAGATATGGCAATGATCTCTGTTGATCAAATAATGCTTATTAATCTGTTTAAAGTGATAGCTTTCGGCCTTCCACTGAAGAAACGGGTTTCAACCTCGTTTTAGATTTATTTATTTATTTATCATTTAACAAATATGTAACAATTTTAATAATATAACATTATGAAAACTATACAAGTTTGTAACATTAATTTAAAAATATGTATACGATGCTATAAATTATAGGTATAGATCGATTCATATAGTTAAACTTGCTAAAAAAATGGCTACATGATTAAGGTGTTCAAAAAGTATGATTTTCAATTTTTCCTTAATGTTCATTTCATTAATTTCATCTCGTAGTTCAATTGATTGATTGATTATCTGAGGAACCAGGTAAGTTGTTGCACGCTTGCCATATTTTTTGCTCGCTCGCGGTATGTACGGCTGTTAGCGAGCGACTGCCCGCGTGCATACAGGATGTTTTATTACTTTTCAGGAATTATCGCTAAAAAAAAAAGTTTTCTTTAGATGTTTTGTAGAACACAATCACTGTATTATAGTAGTGACCAGAAGAGATTTACTTTAGAATGACTATCGGAACTTATGCGATGTCGATTTGGTGATATATTCCACGTATTTAACGTGGTTTACAAGAAAAATACTACCCAAAAACACTAATTTTACAGGACAGCCAGTAAAAAAAAAATAACAAAACTTTTGTTTTATCTTGTAGAAGTTGAAATATTAAAAATTAAGTCCATTAACCACAATGGAGTTAGAGTACCAGCTTTGTACTAATTATAATATGTTTATAAATATACGAGTACCTAACGATAATTAGAAGGACCATCTGATGAAAAATAGTCATCATCGCCTATGGTCATTTGCAACGCCTGATCGCCGGCTTTGAAGGAGAACTCTTTTTGCACGCTTCTTAAAGAATACCATACTAGCGTTTCGGAAATACCTCGGAAGGGAGTACATTATCAATCATACACGTTCATGGAAATAAGGAGCGTGGAAACCGAACCGTGGAGGATCGCCATGGATTCAGTTGAGGTAGATGGAACCTCATCCTTCGGCGAATTTAAATTATGAGGTTATTCATCTATCTATATAATATAATTTACTTTAAACGTCCTCAGGAGTAACAGCGCACCTGTGGCCGACTTCAAGTACTCCTAATTGTATCTGAGATTGAGTACACATATCCATTAGCAGCAGTTAGTAAAGACCATCGGATTGACTGTACATTCGTCTATTTCTTTAATCATTTGGTTATCAGTAGCGACTAAGTAATTACGAAAGCTTGAAACCGGTAACAATATAAAAGCACCCTCATTTTGTTTTAGTCATCTGGAAAACTAGCAAATTCCCTTTTTGGTGTCTTTCGCACGTTTTTGTCATTTGTTTCGGGAACAAGTTGCTCCATTTTTAAACCGCTCTTTCACTTTGGCCTCTATTTTTCACTTATGTTACACCGTGGACATATTATTTTATGTTTATGATCCCTTGCTTTCGTACAAGACATTGATTGAATATTTAGGAATTAACATTACATATTTTTGTTGACTTCGTAAACTTGCTCATACTGTTCACGAGACAATTTCTGTACAGACACACATACAGGCTGCAAAACTGTAAACCCATTTTTGTTTTAATCGAAGATTAATTAATTAGCTAAATACATTAATAATGCAATATACATATCTACGAAATGATAAAAAAGGAAACAAGGAGAAATTAGGTCAGGAAACGAGCAGCAGATAAAGCTATTCAGTTAAATGAAAGAAAATTAAATCTAGTCATTAAATATACATTAAAATATTGTGCATGATACCTATTAGAATTTTATATGACAATAAGGAATAATAAGTGAAAAGAAATGAATGAGTTAAAAGATGTCCACCTCGTTTGCTACTTCAATTTCAAAAATAAATGTTATACCTCAAAGAGACTTTTCTGCTACTAGCAGAAATATGGTCTAGAATTTTTATACACTTTCATTGCCTTCGTAATTGAGACGTTAAAATTCAATAGTCTGTTCAAGACTTTCATGAAATTGAAAACTGGACACCGGCAACGGCGAACCTGAACCAATTAATTAGATATATTCACCTAAATTTCCATGGCAATATTGTCGGATGGAAATTGGATGCAATGAAGAGGTATTTTTAACACACGTTTCTATTAATTAACAACATGAACTAAAAACTCTGGTGTAAAATGCAATTTTGAAGTGAACTTAACATAGTGGCAAGCGAGCATGTAGTCCATCTAACGGTAAGTGGCCCAGACACCTGAGATTAACTCCAAATAAGGTTATAATTTTTTTACTTAATGACAATGTATAGTGCATACGCACGATTTGCTAAAAATGAGTAAAAACAAAAAAACAATAAAAAATAAAATAGCAGTAATATAAATATGAAGGTGGTAGAACCAATGTAGTTCGACCGGGAAAGTACCACCACCACACCTATTTCTAGCGTGAAGCAGTTTTTGCATTTCGGTGAAAGGGTGTGGTTGCCGGCTCACTTTTATATGAGGCGACCATCTCAGTCCTCGGGAGTAGCAACGCATC
>DWNE01002903.1:0-17717 GCA_018249875.1 Cecropterus toxeus | reverse complement strand
ATTTTAATGACAATTAAATTCCTAACCTATCTTCCTTTTTCCCTTCCTCTTAATCTTGGAAAATTAAAGTTTTTTTTATTCTTTGTCGTAACAATGTGAATTTCGTTTTATTCAAATCTGATAATGAACAAACGAGGCTAATAGAATATTTTCGGCATTTGTTCCCGTGCATTCCCGGCCGCTGTTAATTGGCCGCGTGTAACGCTCCATACGGCCCGAATCACGCGTATTGCGTTCATACGCCAAATTCTGTGGACCTTAATTTTTGTGTTATCGTCATAATATTTTGATCTGGAATATAAAATTAATTTCTTTAAATTCACAATTTGTGTTCGCTAAACTGGCCGTCCGTCGTTTGTACATGATATTGCATACATAGCAGAATAACATTATAAGTCCTTACAAAATAAACATAGAAGTCACTCTTACTGTATAATACAGCCGCTGGCTGGAGAGGCGCTGATGTTGCTAATGAAATCAATTGTGAAAAAGGGCACGTATCCAATCAACTGCGAGAGCGGAGGCCTGTCGCCCCGCTAGGGTGACCTCACAGGCAATGCATACACCTTATATTTTTATGCCACTATGAAACTTGAAATGTTTCTCCCACGACTGGCTTTAAAACTTACTCTGTTATCAAACAGAAATTCTGAAGATAAATTATAAAAAAACTAATTATTACTTTGAATATTCAAGTAAATGTCAGACTACAAATTTTCGCGAATAAGAACCATGGGCAGAATCATGCTCGGGCCACTGACATTTAAATATACAGAAACTTCAGATATTTTTCGTTAAAAAACTCGAGAATAAGCACTTTCCACACCAACATCGCGCGTAGCTACCCTGAAAATAAATGTGACTAATTACAAGAATAACATATTCAAAAACGTAGATAACGTTTTACTACATATATAATTTGATACAACATGAATATATGAGCTGCGATTTAATAATTTGTAATTTTAATAATCTTCTAATGTCCTTAAAGTGTTTCGTTATCTGTAACCCCCGTGGTCACCCTACACGTACGCAAAGGCCATCCCTGTGTAGTGTTTCTACGAATCCACACGCTAACTCTATTTGTCTAAGTGGCTCAGAGACATTTTGTCAAGGCATCGTCGAACGCGTTTACAGCTTCTACTGAATTGGGTATCGTCCATTTTCAGACGAGTTGTATTAGCTGTCGCCGAGCTATTTTCACATTCAGTATTCCGAGAATATAATGGAATATAATATATTAAATTTGAGCCTGAACTGAAGTTACACTGAGGCATTATGAGATTTATTCTAATAGAATTGTAATAAACATTTTGTTTTTACTGTACTACACTAAGCTACACTCACGTTTTACGGACGTTGGTGAAAATTGGCAGAGAAGGAAAATCTATTTGAAAATTTGAAGTAAATCTATTTTACGATTACTTACATGATTTATGTCTAATAAATTGTCTATTAATTTATATTTATTCTGAATCGTCACTGTAGTATTACAAACAAGATTTTCATTATCCTATCTGCAATCAGAATGTTCTTATTATTATTAACGTTTTAACCACGTGCAACACTGTATATACTTACGGGTCTATTTTGATATATGTTTCTCAATATTATAATACATTATTTTCTCTTTTCAGGTAATTATTTTTATGCAGTCGGGTTAGTTGTTTGTATAATATATTTTTTTAATTTTTACAAAATAGGAATAATCCTAGGATTCTTCAGAACAATAATGTTTAGCATTTCTACTACTTTTTCGTTCTACCTATTCAATTTTCGTTCCAAGTCCCGACCTGATCAAATACTGGATAAAAAGTTTAGGGCCTGCGAGTTAGTTCTGTGGCAACTTTATTTTTATCCTGAAAACTTTCTATTCCCCTAAAGATCGTGAAAATGCTAGTAGAAATAATTTTCGAATAGTGAAACTCACGGAAGTTGATAGAAAGTTGTGTATCCCCACAGCCCTCGGTTGCGAAAGCAGTTCATCTATAGTTTACGTTTCTCTTTCACACGTCAACTTAATAAAACTTAGGTCCAAGAATAGAACTTTGTTCATTAGTTGTTTTACGAAATGTATCATAATACGGTATTATGTAACTAAGTATTTTGGGAAATATAAATATCTGTGATTTGTTATCTGAGGAATCTACAGATCAGGAAATTAGCTGTTTGTTTTCAATTATTACACGGCGAAATAGACTAAAACACTAAAATAGATTTGGTGTAGTAGTTTAATGAGAAAATGTTTATATCCGACTATGCTATATTCGGATATAAACATTTTCTCATATAGTTTATGAGAAAATTTTGTCTGCCGTAGTAAAATATGTATTTTGACAAGCGGTTAACAGGCAGTACCTAGATAACTTAGTGAGACCAGTCGTCATAAGGTCTTATTTAATCCAGCTTCGAAGTTGGAAAGTTGTGCCCAATCCGCCGGCGATTGTCTCGAACTGTCTTTTCGCTATCGGCTACTAGGAAGGCGGCAGTGTATCTGCAGGGAGCGGGACTGTCGCCGCTGACTGCAGGCGATAGCACACCGGTTACATGCGCTCGATACTGTAATTGTCCTACTAATATCCGTGTCACTGACTGGGGATTACAAATTGCATAATGTAAGTAAAACACTTAATCTTTTAAAAAGCTTCAATTATTTATCGACAAAATAGAAGATTTTTATCTGGAAGTAATTAGTAGGAACTCAAATATACAGGATATTTGAGATACTTGCTAAACATACCTCTATCCTGCAAATACCTAAAAAAAATAACAATTTTATTTTTAAGTATCCTGCGAATCAAATTCTTGTATCATTTCTTTATTATTATCTTACCTATATATTAAAATAATAAAAGAAGTCCTTATAGTGTATTAAGTACTTGAGTTCTGCGTATTAAACGCTGCAGATATTTTTGTCTTATAAATTGGATTTTAATGAATATTTGCATATATCTCACATAAATATTTTTTGCTTCATGTAAGTACATAAAACAAAATTACTAGTGCTTCTTCCCGCGTAGCAAGTTCAGCCATATAAAGCGTCCACTCACCGACATTAACTCATGTCGCCCGGCAAGTGGATAAAAACCTTCGAGCGTCCACTGCCCGTTTCTCAGCGAGACAAATGTAGCCACTCGCCACTTCCTCCCCTAATGAGCGAATTGTTGTCCGCCAGGAATTTAATATACCGTCCGGGGGCGCCCGCCACCAAATAGTGTTTTTGCAATACCGAAAGCTTAAATATTTTCTTAACGGATCAGGATTTAATAACATCGGCGAGGAAGGAGGTATATGCGAAAATATTCTAGTTCTTTTAACAGTATTATTTTTAATGTTTAAATTTAGCGTAGTTACGTTTTGTTGATTTACGCTATACCAATATTAATAGAGATCATTATGCTAATGTGCTGTCTGTCTTGAAAAATGCGGTCCACAATTTTCTAGGATATGAACATATGTATGTTCTATCCCAGGACTCCTAGTCTATAAAATTAGCATTTCTCTGGAATTAAATAATCTCATAACTACACGCTGAATATTTCTATGGTCGTGTCTCAGGACCACGCGGAACAGTGACGCAGAAGATGGGCGGTAGCGTTTTCCTGTGTCACATCAGCGCAAATTGCGGTAACAACACGCCAGTCGCGGTGACTATTGATAAAAGTCTCCATTAGGGGAGGCCACTACTCAGCAGTGGATCGGCAATGCCTGATGGATAGATAAACGGGTAGAGGTACACTCGACGTATTGATATTAAGTGCCGGAACCACATGGCTAAACCGATACAAGGTATGAATCATTGTTGTAACTGATACATTTCTAATGCTTTTTAGTTCCCTGACAGATATATCGGCTGGTTCCAATCGGCTCGTAATAAAGCCGTCACAGATAGCGGGCGGAGTGCGATGCTATCGCGTCGCTCATATCGCTGTCCGGAGCTATCGTCAGAATTGACGCCGCGGTATCGCTTAGCTAATGGAGGACCGTTGGTACCATTTGTGATATATGACTTTTCAATTGATAGTTTAAGTTTATATTGACATAGAACAAATATCATTATTCAATTAAGCCCATTAATCATGTTATAATTTTGAGAAAAAAAGTAATCTAGACCTCTTTTTCTCTGTTGCGTCTTAATTATTTTAGCCTTTAGGATGATTAGGTCGTACTATACTCGTTATCAATATATTGACTATACATATTTTCTCAACTTTTACACAATTACCGTTCTTCGCAATAAAAAAGAATATATTAGGAAAACTATCTTTCTTGATATAACAATAATATTTATACTCTTATAGCCATCCTGTTTCGTTTAGACTCCTGGTGCGGTGGTCATCACATCTTGACTTTAACTTTATTACTCTAACATAAAATATCTACTCTAATAACTCTTAATCTTAAACTGAGTACACTTATCGCAATAGGTCAGTAATATAGAGTTGTTTGTCTGTCTATATATCTGTGTATTAGGAATAGCAATCGAAATTGTTGAACTTAATTCAAAACACTGAAAATATATTTGTGGATACATGTTGATTTGGCTTTATATAATATTTGGCTCTTGTTTAATAAAAATCCATCAACTTTATCAAAACTTATTATAATTTACAGGGACACGTGTTAGCATATTACAACACACATATTTTCATGGTGTGGTATATGATATATATGACATATTGACATACGATTATTACACATATTACAGCATTTTCAATGGTTACATATGTATGTATTACTTCAGTCTAATACCAATTCTCTCACCTGTTCTTTGAAATACTAAGAGTAAAACTTCGCACGCCGTTCCGCGCTAGGATTACAAACTATAAAACGTAATAACATTACGACATTGCAAACTAGCTGCTAGCCGACAGATAATAAATTACTCGCAATTGAGTACCTATTTCTGAAGTTCAAGGAAAAACAATTAATACAAAAGTAAATAATGTAACATGAGCTACAGCACTACCGGCCCCCGCTGAGGCAGGTAGATAGAGTTGTTATGGGACCTGTCGATACTGACCACAACGCTGATAATAATGACACGGCAGTTATTTGCTGCGTGGAAATGACACTGGGAAATATAATGTTTCATAACAGTTTAATCCTTTCTGTTTTGCATTTTTCGGAGATGTTGAAAATGCAAGTAAAGGTGAGGCCAATTCATATAAACCAAGCTACATATAATAAAAATTTGAAAACAATATAAAGGTGTGCGTACATGTACTTTACATACACAATTTTCATAAAAGTTTGGAGATCTGACATATCTATTTTTTTGAGATTTTGTATCTATTTGTCAGTGTGTTTGAAAACGTAACAAACGAAACAGCTAAATATAACTTAAAGAGTTAAAACATATATCTATAGCATTCAGTTTTAAGTAATCAAAACCCACCCATTCTACCTATAACCATATTTTTTTAAACTGCGGGGCGCACCTAGCAACTTTAAGGTATGTAAATATAAATTGCGTGATGGATCGGAATCCTCAGCGCGCGAAGTCGACAAGCCACGAGCCGTTTTTGTTAATTATTACAATTTTAATTGTATACAGCATTCATAATTTTAAGTACTACTTATAATACTTTAAGTGACTGACCGATTAATTTTTTTTTATGCCACCGAAGAAAATAGTAAACTTTCAGCTCTCAACATTAAAAGACCATTGGTACTCACACATATCTCGAAACAATTACAACATGAAGTTCATTATAGACGCCTGAGGATTAATCTGGAAAGTCTTTTAAGTAATCCTACCTGACCACCTAAATGAACACAAGATTAATAAAAGAACACTCGATACATTATTTTTACATCCTAGATCGTTGGATTACGTTCCGTGGGTGGCATACTAATGCCGGGGATATAAAACAGGTGCAAGTACCGGGATCAGGGCTCTGCTGGCGATTTCACGGAGATCACAGCTACGCAAAGGAATCTCTGTAATTAATAGCCGGAAATAACTAAAGATAATTAAATACCGCTTACAGCGGAATGTCAATACGTTTGTACATAGGAGGAAAATGTTGCAATAGAGTAGGTATTTAACAGAACGTTCCTGATATGTATTTGCAAATTGTTTGTTGTGACACATATATACATACATACTACATATATATGAACGCTGTCTTCCTGTTAATTATATTTAGTTCAGGAGATTTCTGACTTTCAAGGTTAAAAAATAATTACGCGTAAAATAATTTTGACAACTTTGATTCGATCATATCTATTTTTTTCGTAGAATAAATGTATCAACTAAGAAATTGAGAATAGACAAAGAGAGAGAGAGAAAAGTATAATTTAATTTCATTCCTTTGTATTCAATACTCCATCCCAGTAATAATTTGCTAGTTTTAGTTAATTTTGAAGATACACTTATTAACATTTTACAAACAAGACACAATCTTATACTTGTGACCACATACGATTACTTGGGTCGTTTCTGGTACATACCTGTGCTGTGGTGACCATAAAGATACGGGAACTCGCCAACATTCAATTACCTGTAATTATCACGTATACAAACAAATCATCGTATTTATTGCATTAAGAACGATACAAAAAGGGCATATCGGTAATCAAAACTTTTTACTTTTTATCGAAATGAAATTTTGGGAAAGTAAAATATATTGAAAAAAATTGCATGTTATTTTTCGATGTGCACTTTTATTGCAATAAAAAATTCAACAGTGCATTTTACATAATCACTGACAAAACAATGTACACAATTAGATAATATTGGAATTACTTGTTATAAAAGTTTAGCTGTATACGATTGTCCAAATAAATCGCCAATATGCATTTATTCCTACATACGTGATATTTCAAGAATATTATAATAGTTTTAATAAGGATTAATCCTATAATTATATCTTAATTAATCTATAATTAATCTTATAATTTCTTTTCACAGTAGTTTTTCCTTTTTATCAATTTCTTACGAGGCCTCAAAGTCTACATCGATAGTGACGTATACTTAAGTATTTAAATCAACGTAAATAAAAAGTGAAGTAGTAGCATTTAGTTAAAGTACTACAGACATGCTAACTTCCCCTTTTGAAGCTTAAACGAAGGTCCTTATTACAGAAGCGTGCTCGGAAACAATTCACTTAGGGCCGGCCTTTTGTAGTAACCCGTCAACTAGCCATCTACGGCCAACGGCTCCGTTTGAACACCGGCGATGGATTACTGTTTTGGTTGTAAAGTAGCGATGCTAAATATGGTTTGGTTGTAGAATTTGTTGCTACAGACTCTATTAGCTTAAAGTTTACCTGCGTCGGCTCCGTATACACCTTATATGGTGTATATCAGTATAAGCGCTGTGAAAGTTATGCAAGGTTTCAACTTAATCCAGCGGGCCATACGCAACTGTAACTATAATGACGGCCCTCCTGTTAGGATTATAGATGTCCACGGCATTTACCGCCCACGGTGTTGACTACTTCAATTAAAAAAGTTATTAAAGATTTTTTTTTAATCAACTAGATTGTTTGTATGTAAAATGTAGTTAGTTCCCAGGACAGGGCTACACAGAAGCGCTTAGCTTGGTAAGCAATGTATTTAATCAGAAACTGGTCGCCCCCACGCTGCGCCGCCACGTACTGTGTAATGTTGCCTGTCATGTATCTTCCCTGTATCGAGCCTCTTAGAGTATTCTCTTTAAAGTTTTTATTTTTAACATATTTTTATGAAACAGCCAATAGCAGACTACAAATATTCTTATCTCAGTTCGACCACATATGAGTGCCACCAAAAATAAGTTTAAACCAGAACACATAAGGAGTTTCACAAAAAAATAATTATAGCTATAAAGATGACGGAAAAGATCGTGAGAAAACCTGTCGAGTTAACTTTGATAAAGGTTTCAATGTAGTGTGAAGTCTAGCGTTCAACTATCGTAATTTTACGATCACTTTATTAATATAATAGGAAACTTATTTGTTTGCGGTTATAACGAGGATATTTAATGATTAAAGATTTAATTTTTTTATTGACCATAGAAAAATAATTTAGAAAACTGTGTCGCAGTCCTTTACTCCCACCTCAGGATTGTATGTTGGACACAGAGATTGTATGTTAAACATACAAGTATAATCAATGGATATGAATCAAAAACAAAACATCTTTGTGTCTGTTTATTTACCGTAAAAAAGATTTCATTTTGTCATCTTGCGAGGCATCTACAATCAGATATTTTACTATGCAGGTAAACTTTACGACGTTGGAGTCACCTAAGCAGGTTAGCATGAACAGAAATATACTGTAATTCCGCATCATCCATCAAACTAATCTAAACTGTTGCTATTAAAATGGTAATCTGTTGCATGTGATTAATTTGCCCACTAATAAGAGTGTCGGACGGAGACGTGTAGACCGTACATTGAGTGTCGCGGCAGCCGCGGGCCGCTCGTACATCTCGTGGGACACAGCGACACCTTGTTATAATCTTGATTAGTTTAGATTTTAACGCTGCGGTGAATCAGCGTCGTTGTACCGTCGCAGTATGTTTAATAAAGGATCTTGCAAATTATTACTTTATTAAATATCACAAAAAAATAATATATTTTAGCGACTGTGTCGTGATGTGCAATTATGTGTAAGTAAACAAAAGTGCATCTTATACTGATGGTGTTTGGTTTCGTGTTTCTAATGCAATGCTTTATCTTATTACCAATGTTAGAATAAAAGTGTAATGAACCATATAACACTTAAGGACAATTACAGGAACGAACGGTCGAATGAATATTAATGATTAATTAATATTCATAATTAGAATTTATGGCATGACAAGGAATTGAATCTGGAACCTGCTTCCTCTGAGTGAATGCCTTCAGACTATCGTTAAATGTGTATCAATAGAACAGGAAACTCACCGAATGCCAAAATCTAACGACAAGCATGACCTTCTATCTTCTTCAGTGTGTAAATTCCGCTACAACATTCAAAATTAATAATTTATTTGTATTTTTTGTTGTAAGCTGCAACTGCTACACTGTTGCCATTTGACGGCGACTTAAGATTGCGTCGCTGTGGGCGCTAATTAGTCGGCCCGTTAGTCACGACCGCCCGCCCAACAATTTATGGACAACAAAACTGTGGATGCCGGAAATACAAACACGGTGGGATTGCTGCGAATTTATCTTCATCTTAATCTTGTATTTTAATTATGAGCTATAAACTACTTACATATTTAAACGTTTTTTGTCCTCAGTCCACAATTTCAATTCAGTTATTTATAGGATCGTTTGTGGATCTATTCCACAAGCACCACCGCCACACCTTTTCCTGCCTAAGAACGGCAGCGTTAAGCGCTGCTGGATTTTGGTCTGACGGATGTGGTAAGGGAGATATACATAAGAAACGTTAGTTCGTATAGTCAGGAGATGCAACGCATCTGTGGCCAATGTCAGGTAGTACTGATCATGTCTTGATTTCAGATGTCCATGAGCGGTAGGAACTTCTTCTACTTCAATATTATATAAATATAAAGAACAAGTTTTTGATATTTACTTGTTGCTATATAAAAGCTTTTAATCTACCTATATCACCAGAAAAATATATTTTAACATTTTTCAATTATGAAACTGGAGTAGTATACCAAACTATACTGTTCTTCGATTCTAAACTGCAAAGAGAAATGAATGTTTGGCGAAGAATCGCGACTCATCGGCGCAATATCGAGGCCGCAATAAACCGGGATATTAAACTGACCTCCTCCGAAACAATAAACATTTCTGCTCTCGGAGTATTTCGATTGCCTCCAGTTTCAACTTTGTCATTTTTATTTTTCCGTCGTTACTGCTTTGGATTCTTAGACTCGTTTGATTTCCATTTCTCAATTTGATAGGTCTCGCAATGGTTGTTCGGTTGTTGTGAACACGTGAATTCTAAATGTTCTGAATATTTGAATTTATCACCTATTTGTGTGATTATATCTAATTAAACTGAAAAACTAAAGTGCCCGTCTTTATTTCCGCCCACTACAAATATTATGCTTGTTCAATATGATTTCAGTTGAGCTGCGACACTTGTTTATCTTTTGGATAATCATCTGTCACCGAAAGGTAATAATTAGGTTTGCGTATTCCACGATATTTTTCTGTCACATCTAGCCACTAGCTAGCGTCACTTACTTATTATCATCTCTACGAATATTTGGAGTAAAAAATATTATCTACTATATAAGCAATTAAAATGAAATACGTACATTTTAAACGTTCTTCAAAGGAAGCTATAAAAGCGCCTGAAATAAAATAATTAATAAGAGCGAGAAGCAAATAATTAATTAGATTATTAAATATTACTTCCGCGTGGTTATAATTAGTTCCACTTTGATGTTTCTCGTATAGGATAAATTTGGAAAATTTATGAACGTGTAGAAATATTAAGTAGGTCGTTTGACCCTTCCCTGTATTTGGAGTAACATCAAAAGAAACTTCAAAACATTAGGCTTGGTACCGGGTTTAATGCAACGAATCGATTTTCCAGAATAAATTCAATGTAGGATGTTTGATCTTGTTACCAGTAAATTCTAATCGTTATACATACATAGTACGTAAAAACTTGGTAAGATCTTCTAAAATTTCACCAGGGTTATATTATTAGTATTGAAAAATTATAATGTTAATATAAAATAAATTTACGAATTACACATTGTTACATTTAATCGAAAAAAAAAAACCGCCTCTAATCTTAATTAATCTATTTATTGTTGCCGCTCTTAATTATTAAGATACAAGTAGCACAAGGCTACAGGAATCACGAATACTTCATTAAATATTTTGTTAAGATTGTTTATTCAAATAGAATTGCATCCTAAATTAATCTTTCAATCGATTGAAACTGTATTCAAGAGGTTTACGTTATGTGTAATGCGACAGGTCCCAAGTAGCAAACAAAAAGTATGTGTGTCGCGGAGGCAAGGCGGCGAGAGCTGGCGCGGCGCCAGGCGGCTCCGGACACAGAATAAGCGGTTCATTTTCACCCCGTTTCAAATTTTCAACCTAAAATTGCCATATTAGAGCTCATTTCCTTTTACCGTTTAGAAATTGTCGCTGTAAAGAAGCAATTTGTAGTGCTGTACAAACAAATTTCAATCCTGTGATTATTATTATACAGTTTCCTTTCGAGTGTTGAAAAATTAATCTTTCGTGTGATTCTTCTATCGCAATATTAATTGGTGTGCTACTTGAATTCGCTGAGGAAAGTTTCGATTTTAACAACACACGTTTAAAGCTCCTTTTCTGCTATCCTCTCACTTGTAATGGAATGAAGGTATTTAGCCGAGATCCAAAATGTACCGTGACTTTACAAGTTAAAGTTTAGTATTCGTTGAAGATCGGTCTCAACGACACTTGTATCAGGACATTAATTTGTCCGTTGGGCGTCCACTTGATCCAATATTAATGATTTGTGCTGCTTGAGTTTTGTGAAATAAAACGTGAAGTGATTTAAAAGTAGAAACACACTTGTGAAACTGTAGAAATGTACAATAAACATAATCAAGAACATTTCGAATCGACCACTGTCGCCGATGGTCACTACTAACTTTTACTGTTTGGATACAGCATAACATAATTCCTCACATTTCCAAAATGGAACGTCTCACATACACATTATACGTGTTTTTTTAGTATTTTCACAACACAATCCCGTTATTAAAATATGTACTTTATGTAAAATATGTATGTATATTTTAGAGCAAACACTACTGGACATGATTTTCTTATTGCATTAAGGTATCTGCAACTGCATGGTGGTGGCTGTAGAAAATAATTAATCATTTTAGCCCCTCAGAAATGGAAAATTTCATTGACTTCAAGTAGAACCCCGGATCATTATGACATAAGAAATTGAAGACCATGGGCATCCGTGACTGACTATCATCAGATGAACTACATGGCAGTTGGCAAATTCACATTAAGGAGCTGCTTTCAGTTCCTAAATTTAATCCTATAGCAGTCTTTCACAACATGGCCCCGCGAAAAAACTTGGTGCCGTTGTTCTAAGTTTAACCCAAATTCGTATAATTCGACGTATGACGGCCTATAAGTTAACTTAAAGTAGTAAAATCAAAACGCATACGTTGTGTGTATCCAGCATAACGTTATTAGTGTGTACTGAGTAAAATATGACGGCAGTTACTCATCTCCTAATGTGACTATTCCAAATGACCGTTTCGAATTAATTAATTAGATAAATCTCGTAGCAAAACCAAATAAACTGCAACAAATCGAGATTGTATTGAATGCGTAGAGAAAATAGCTTGCTTTTTTTATTTTTCTTTATCTACATAAAGTAGTTTCGAATTTGTGCTCTTCATACCTCGCAAGTGATATAGCAGGATTATAATATTTTTGCGGTAATCTACAGGCCTAAAAGTTTATGGTAAATCTCAAAGAGTTTACGCTTTGCCGTTAAACTCAAAATTTATTTCCTATTAGACCATTACAACGAGAAATTGTATGTATCTAGGATTTGAACCTTGAATTCCCAACGCGAAATACCAAATTCCGATCCAATTCATATCGTTAGGTTATCAGGCATTTTGACATTGGATACGATAAAGTGTGTAACTGTAAGATTTAAATAACCATTTAATACTATTATTCATCAAAAATACACATTTATCACTTTCTTTTTTATTTATTATTATGATCGTTTAATAAAAAATATTAACAGCCTTTTATTATATGGCCATATTATTATTAACATTTTATTACATATTTTTTATTAATATTTTTTACTTAACTATTATTTATTGACTTCCTTTTATTTGAATTTCGAATGGGTTTTTAAACACTAGTATTTTAGTAATAGTACTTTAGTTTTGCAATTCTTCAAATAATAAAATGAAATGCAGCATCTCAGTATAAATCGCTAGACGATTCGGCTTGAACATAAACCCGCCTGTATCGACGGTGCCACCGACCGATGTCTCAAGACCAATTAAGCGTGCCTTCGCTCGCAGATTCATCCCACGTGAAGCTGATAAAGTGATAACATCGTGACTCTTACTTACGTCTATTAATTCTGTGTTTACGCAGAGAACACCGTTATTTGGATGGCTTACTTCGTAAAATGTCTAAAGGTTATTTTACAAGCGGATCTGTCCTTATCAATGGAAACGCGAAAAATATTGTCTTATAAACAATAATATATTTTAATTTGGTTTCATCATAGACATAGCGCATTTCCTGGTACTAAAAATAAAAACAGCTATGGAAAAGATAAATGCAAGTCTTTGCAGACAGGCGAGGCATTTAATCTAAATATCAGTTAGGTTAGGTGTAAAGTAACTTTGCCTCAAACAACTCAAAAGCAGAATACGATAGTTATTAACATGGTTATTATATAGGTCATAAAAGAGTCACTATGGCACTGTTCGTTAATTTTCAAACCACCTTCAACTGTCATCTTTTCTATACACTCCAATAAAGAAAACTAAGGGGCGCTGCCACACTGATGTAAATCTTTATAACTGCAAAGTTACTTTAGAGTTGTCTAACGCGCGTGTTATATTTAGTTCCTTAGATTAAACTGATTAGTTGTAAAGCCTGTCCTATCACGCACATAGCCAAACTCCGACAGCTTATATTCGGTTCACTGAACTTCCAACTTCATCAGCAAAGAAAGCAAAGAAGTTACTGGTAACTCCCACGCAAGGGGCACGCAAGATCTGGACGCAACTTTGACAGACTTTTAAGATATATAAACTTCTTTCACGCTGTACGAACACAATTGTATGAACAATCTAACATTGTAAAATTCATTGTTAAAAGCGAATTGAATGTAGAATCTTACACTAATATGATATTATAAAAAAAAAATTATTAAATCATATTTGTATATTTTCCTTACTTACAGTATTTTTAATATTATCTTTACCTACACGAGTTGATGTGACATACCTAACCCCATAAACGCTCAAAATACTTTTTCAAAACTTCCTGCCTCTACAAACTAATTCTCGGATCGGCTGAATTTAATTTAACGGAACTTCTAGAGGTGGACATAAGACACCTAAAAATTAAGTATTTTAAATCTTACAACTATGGATAGGTTGCTTGCTAAAGGATAGAAATATATGTAAATTCGTTAAATCTCTGTGGTTAAACATTTTCTTGCAAGTTGAGGTAATTGGGGAATTTGAAACCCGCCAGGGTTGCGAATATAATTTTGTTTAAGTCAAAACAGAGGCGTAAAAGTTTACGCAGACGTTTCTACCAATAAACTACAGCGGCATCATAGGCCTAAGAGGGGTGATTTATGCAAAAGCTATCTTCATCCAACATTCAGTAGGGTTGACAATATCCAGGAAATCAAGAAACTCAGACTAGCGCCGGATTTTGAAGTATGATATAAGGGTCAGAAAATACCACAACCGTATTTATGTACAGGTTTTTTTTTACATATTATAATAATTAATATTAAAAAACACGTTTTCTACACTCATAGCCCCACTCTAGGATTTTCTTCTGTGTCGTAGGTGCCTTGGACACACAAAGACGAATACACAAACACCCAGACCCAGAACAAAAACTTGAACTCCTGTCGTGTGTGTCCATGGCACACACGACACAGGAGAAAATCCTACTGTGGGGCTAAGAGTGTAGAAAGCGTCTATGGTAACCGCTCCGCCATGGGGTCGTCAAGTTTATCAAAGTAATATTTCTAAAAAAAGGCGAATAAATTATGAGAAAGTTACACAAACGATAATCACAGGACAGGATAGCAGGACAGGAATTCTAATTACTATTGTGAAGTTTAAATAGCAATATTAGTATCAATTTTATAACCACCCTATATTAAGTAATGCAGCAGCTTACCACTGCTGTTATACTGCAAATAGTTATAGTAGAGATGTAACAAAGAGCCATTTTGAACGTTCCAAAAAAATATCTAATATCTTGTTACATCGTATTTGGCAACCCTGGCCCCCACACTCAATATATCTTCGTAGGTTTCTTGCAAACGCGGCGTGTCTCAAGGCGTGTCGCGACCCATTACCATTCATTTGCATTTGGTTGCCGCCGGCCGCGGATAATCGACACAGAACCCGCTGACATCTCGCCTCAGCTGTGGATTACAAACAAGCTGTGAGAATTTTAATAAGGCGACGTTTTGTTATCCAAAGAAAAGGTTCAGTGCTACTTTGTTGTCTCAAGGGAACGACTGAAGGGGACGAATGCCTTACTTACAAGTTATGCCTTTATGACACTATCTTTCATTCTGAGATAAACCGGTCCACAATAATTGATGTATGTATATAATAATTACTGTAATTTTGCACAACCATGCAGCATCCCTTTTGTTTCTTTTATCCCTAAGTATATAAGATTTACAACTAGTATAATTTTTAATATTTTAATAGTGCATTCAAAGATTTTTCTAAGATAACAATCATACGTCATAAGAAGATATGCGTTGGAAACAACAAACAGACTTTTGTTTATGAAATGTATTTAAGCGTCAGTGCTAATTTTTTACGAAAACAAGTTTTATTTCAAAAAGATCGAAAATCTTAATAGACTTATCTGAAGGCACTATTACATATCGTATAAGTGGTACAAAGGTTTCTCTTGGGTCCTATCAAGCGCGCGGAAGATCCACCGTCTCAAGCCGGGCCGCTGTATTTCCATCCATTTGCATTTCCTACCGACTGGAGAGCAGCCGAGGGAACCACTAAAACGAACGAGTATTGTCGTGGTGAGCGGCTTGTGTTACTTGTTAGAATATAAGAAGGCGATTTACTATCATTCTCCGTTGAAAACCAGAGTATTTGACTTTACGTCACATAAGTTTTTACCTAAGTCTTAGACTGTACGTTGTCTTAGGTATTATTAAAAAATAAGCTTACAATTGCAGTAGAGCAGTAGGTATTCATGGTTAACGATTAATAAAATAAAAAATATTTTTGGCCAATAGGATTAACATTATTCACGGCATTATTAGTCTTAAGTTTGTTGCTGTCGTTGTTGCAAATGTCCATATGGCCATATCAAAAGTCAAAAGGACATTGCCTTATGGCTTTAGATAAAAATATATGTTTATATAAAAAAGATAGGTAACAAATATTGCTTTAATTTCTGTCTTTGTAATAGTAAAAAGTAAGCCGAAAACTTGTAAATTTCCTTTCCGGGCCATAAAACCATTCTCTCACTGTTCCGCTTCGTAAGTTGAACACAACATAACCCCATGCCATGCACCACCCTCATATAACTTTACGAGCTGCGCGGAGAATCACAAACAAGCGCGAATATTAAGCAACAGCCCCCTGGCGGCGTCATGGTGTCCCTAAAAATTTATGGCCACCAACTTATGTAATTGCTATTCGGGAGAAGATTTTCTAGGCGATCGTAAAAGTAGTGTTGGACGACTCGCGAGATATATTGGTAACCATAAAGTTTTTTTTTTAATATTACTGTAATAACAAACGAGAGATCGGTGGTCACTGCCGCCCATAGAATTTTCTAAACAATCCGCGATGGCTGATTTAACCTGACATTTGCCACAGATCCATTGGTACCTCTGAGTATTAAGCAGTAAGTACATTAACGATTATTAAGCAGATATAGGTGTAGTCCTATCAAATTTTTGAATAAGAGATTTGGATAAGAGAAACAAATCTCACTTATAGAAAAGAAGAAGTTTTAGCACAAAATCTTTAATTTTACAAGTATCGTTAGCCAAATATTTTATCTAAATTAAATCAACGTAGAAACAACCTTGTGTTAAAATGGATGCAAATTAGCACAAATTAAAATATAACAGAGGATTCTGCTCCCACCTGCAATAACATGCTCGGCTTAAGCCAGATAAAGCCTCGGCTAGATAAGCGCTAGATAAATAGTTATTTGGGAACCCCGCTTTGTTCAACATACGAACATTATTAACCTTGCTTAACCCCTGAGCTTAGAAACTCTGCTACTTTTAGATTGAAAGTCATATAATTTAAATTTAAATTCTAAACGAGTTCCAAAGAGAGCTGTTCAGAGATAAGATAACATTATTTATTAACACCTTTTCTTTTTGAGATAACAGGCGGAATATTCAAATTTTTAAATTTAGATCAATAAATTAAATGGTACACTAGCTAGCTACCTACGCTGATCGTTAAGACGCGAACATTTCGTAACACCTTTCCGTCGATTTCGATATATCAATGGGACGTGACACGATCTCGTTGGAAACAAATTTCCGAGCCAGTAACAATAGGAGCAGTGTACCGAAAACCGCGTCGACACGACTCCAGTTGATTGCTTACACCTAATACGTCCGAATCATTACCGCGCGCTCGTCAGCCGCAGACGCGCGCGACACACGACGCTGCGTACTTGACACGAGTGCAATCAGCCTTAGCTCAATCGTCTACGTGCATTTTTAACAACATTTTAAAAGGAAAATATGATGTTGGTAATAAAGCGAAATTAACTTTAAATCTTGACACTTACATTTGCGTCTATACTTTGTGTTGCAAGTTATAACAAAAAGCAACTTGTAAGGTCATGGATGGATAGTTTTGACAGCGCCTATCATTCTAAAAGATCTAATGAAACACGCTAAGTGAAAACTAAGCACAACGCCTAAGCATTTGTAGAGTTGAGCAATTATTTGTCCTTATAAAATTATGTATATATAGCTCTGGCCAAAGACTCCCAAAAGCGCCTTGGATTTGTTCTTAGGAGTGCAAGGGATTTCCATTCCACAACTGT
>DWNE01002902.1:0-17718 GCA_018249875.1 Cecropterus toxeus | reverse complement strand
GTCTATCACAGATGCGTTGCTACTCCCGAGGACTGAGATGGTCGCCTCATATAAAAGTGAGCCGGCACCCACACCCTCCCACCGAAACGCAAGAATTGCTTCACGCTAGAAATAGGTGTAGCGTTGGTACTACCCGGTTGAACTTCATTGGTTCTACCACCTGGCAAGTATATATATGAAATAGCTGTCATGGGACACCTGGTAGATGTGAAACATTGTGTTTGTACAAGTAATATGCATAAAAGACAAAATTTCGACAGGAACTAAATATATACCATAGCAAAAAATAAATGTGACATTATTTAACACAAAATAATGACAATTCATTTAATATTTATTTTCATTTAATACAATAATTCGAATAAAGAATAATAAAGAGCATAAATAATAAAGAGCAGTGATAGCCTAATGGTTGAAACTGGACCTCTCAATCGAGGATCCGGGGTTCGAATCCCAGGCACGCACCACAGATTTTTCTAATCATCTGCGTATTAGAAATTAATTATAACTGCTTTACGGTAAAGGAAAACATCGTAAAACCTGCATACCTGAAAGTTTCTCTAAAAAAAAGAGTTCTTAAAGGTGTGTGAAGTCAACCATTCGCACTTGGCCAGTGCGGTGGACTATGGCCTAATATCTCTTATTCTGAGGAAAGACCCAAGCCCAGCAGTGGGACAATGTATTGACGACGACTGAGATGGTATGAATTTCGACTCTTCATTGATTATATCAAAACTTTCTTCTGATTTATTTAAATCTTACTTAAATTGTAAGGAGATTTCTTTGCTAAACACTTAGCCTCACCACGTTGAATTCTATAAGGCAAAGATTTCAGTCATGAATAAGTGCAAGGAGCACGGCTTAAAATCTAAGCTTAATACCGTAAATCAAATGCTGAAGTATTTATTTCAACACTTAATTCTGAACCGAGACTTACAAAGTGCTTGATTTTTACTGAAAAACGAGATTTTAAAGCTCGTGGAATGGAATTGCGATGGAAGAGCTATTTTTAAGTTAAAGAAAAGTAAAAGGGATTTATTACACCTTATAAACTTTACAGAAAACACCTCATGACCTTATGATATTTAATTTTGATATTCCAAAAGTCAATTTAATTTAAGAGGTTTAGTAATTTAAAACAAAATCACTGTTTTATTTTGTATGTATGTATGTATGTATATGTGTATGTACGTGTGTATGTGTGTGTGTACGCATGTATGATGCTTATAGGTGGTAGAAGCCTTTGTACGACTCCGGAAGCACCACCGCTACACCTATTGCTGCTTTATAAAAGCAGTGTGTATTTGCTGTGTTTTGTTCTTCAGAAAGAACTCCTGTTTATGGAGTTGGTTAACTCACAAACAGATGGAATGAATTTTTATTTCGTTTTTGTGTAAGATTGAAGTAGTAAATGTGCATGATGATAAGTGCTCATTGCCTATGAACATGAAACCAATTTGTTCAGAACAAGAGTTTTATCAACAGTCAACAGATATGTTGCTACACTAGAGGACTGCGATGGTCACCTAACCAGCATCCATATCCAACGAAACGCAAGAACTGCTTCAAACTCGACGCAGGTGTGGCCGTGGTACCTTCTTGGTCTAAACTTATGTACTTGGCCTTGGCAACTTGCTAATTCAAAAAATAACATAGCCGACAAGGGACGCATAGTATGTTTGAAACATCGTGTTCGTGCAAGTAATATGTATAAAAGACAAGACTGCGACAGGAACTAAATATACAGTATAATTAAAATACCGCCATCTATTAACAGTATCCCGCACTAAGTCGAAATAACACCGCAGCCCGCTTAGTTTCGATCTAAAGTTAATAGTTCCTATAATGTATAACAGATTGCGCAAAAATAAATAAACGCAAGGATCGCTACAAAACATCAGGTTTACCCTACGTCTATAGATGTTTTACACAAAAAATGGGTCAAACAAATAGAGACAATAACTAATGTCGTATACAGTCTAGCGAAACCTAGTTAATAAATGAACATAACTAGGTTAACCCACTCAGTTGACATATGACCACTGGAACAAACAACCCGTTACAACCAGAAGCCTTGCATAGATTTGTGGCTTGTAATTCCCAAACATTAATATTGTTATGCATTGTAACGTGTATACTTTAGGTTTTGGAAAATAGATTGTTGTAGCAAAATAATATTCTTGACATAATATATCTTACAAAAATAGATGAATATAAATAATTAATGACTCTCCTCCCGGTAACCGGACCTCTTTAATGCCTCTTACTATAGGCAAGGGATATTGTAGCCTTTTTCTGGTCCTAGAACTAACGAGATTCTGTCTGTCTGTCTTTGAGGGTCTATATCGAATCTGAGTAGTTAGAAGTTGTAAAAAGCTCCCTTCAGTAATTTGATATAGAGTTCATTTTTTATTAATTGAAGACCATCTATTTTCAAACAATATTAATGTATTTTATGTTATTCAACTTAAATAGAACAAAATAATTGTTAAAAAACCGTCCGATTACGTATTTGTTTAAGTCAACTGGTTGAACACAAAGGAGATTTCCATTCATGTTTAAACCTCCTTCCTCTTCATTGAATTAATTGTTAAAGATAGATAATGTTTTTTGGGTTTACTTTTTAAAGATGAATTGAAAATTAGATATTTTTGTAAAGTTTATCCATTCTTATATTATAAAACTGAAGAGTTTGTGTGTTTAGTTGAACGCGCTTATCTTAAGAACTACTGGTTCGATTTATTTTTGTGTTGAATTAAGGAAGGTTGTAGGCTATATATCATCACGCTATGTTTGTTTGTTTTTTTATGTAGTAGCCGAAAAAATGCGGAGTGAAGCTAGTCATTTCTAAATAATATTATTTATTATTTTAGTATGTTACTATGATTTATTGAATTAAAAATAACATGTATATTATAAATAATTTGACAAACATATTTATTTTTATACAAGTTACCTTTATTCTTTCGTCAATAAAATTTGTAGGCAACTAAATTTCAATATCATCATTACTAATTCAAATACCTTCATCCTACCTTACAATATGCTTTCATTCCTTCTTCATAGTGCTCAAAACATAGATATCTATATCTATATCTTTGCTAAGATTCAAAGGTTTATCTCATCTCCCGACACAGTTGCTAACACAAAGCCTGTCTGTTCCTTTTGTGTTTGACGCTATTATGAGATAGAGGGCGTTGAACTCGAGATTAATTTACGATGTTTTCATTTTTCAATGACGAGGCATCACAATAGGTTCTAAAAGGATCCGGGTTCAAAACCAGACGAGACACATTCAATTAATTATTAGTGCAATGTCGTTTGGTGCCATTTTCGCTCTCCCTCTTTTCCCGTGGATGTCGTAAGCGACAACAAAATCCAATAAATATGTAGTCGCATTTTCCTGTCTAACTACTGACAACAACACGTCAATCAGACGCGGTGACCACTGATTAAAACTCCGATTTGTGTCCCGGTGTCCAGAAATGGATCTCAAAATGCGGATATAAGCATTATTTTGTAAATCATTTCATGATCCCGAAAGTTTAATACACAATGTAAGTTTAGCGTGTAAATTTAAATAAATTAAATAAATAAATAAACAAAATAAATAAATAAATAAACAAAATAAATAAATAAATAAAGTCATAATTATTTATTAAAAGTCAATAGGTGAGGCAGTACTTTGGGGTGTACGGGATAAAAGAAATACTTAAATATATACAATATAAAAAAAATATTTAAATAAAAAATATAATTATTTTCTTATATTGGCTTTCCACGATCCGTGATAAAACAGGTTGATGTGGCCCAATCCGAATTTACGAACTTTAAGAGTGTGTCAAATCCATTACCATAGCAATTACAAGGGTGTGTAGCTTCTCCCTTTGCATCTATTTCACATAACGTTTTGAAATCATAAGATCGACAGACTAACACGCTCCATCGGAAGAGCTTTGGTAAGATCCATTGCTGTCCGATCGTGCACTGCCATCCGTACATAAATCCTTAGAATACCAGACCGTGGAAAGTCGCCTTAACATTACATACAATATTCTGTAACAATCCTCTTACACCCTAAAAGTCGAGCTCCATTGTTTTCGAAACACAAATTCACTGGTCTTAAGAGAATTTTCATTGTCTGAGAATCGAGATACATATGTAACTCGTATACGACTTCGTGTTTAATATTATAGGTTTCCTTAATTCAACCTTATGTCCTACATATTCTTAATAGGAAATTAGCGACATTATTAAAAATATTAAAACTAAAAACCCGACTGCTTAAAACGATCTTTTGTTCATAATTATATATTTAATTAAACGCTTTATATGAGTTTTAGTAAAAGAAAAAAAAACGAACAAGAAAGAAAAAAAATAGTAAAAGAATTATAATATGTTATTATAGTTATAGATATTATATATAGAATGGCTTATTTACTAGCTTTTATTCAACATCCATTCGTGAAAAAAGGCGTCCCTCCCCCCTTTCCACCTAATTCGCAGGCACTGTTAAAAATGTATAACCTATGTCACTGCAAACTGAGATGATTCTGATGAAATGTCATACATCACGATCTGTCAAGCCGTTTGGGCTGTAGCGCGTACCAAAAAAATTGACATAAATACAAACAAACAAGCATACACACACATAGATACATACATACATACATACATACATACACACATACATACATACACATATGCATACATACATACGCTCGAAAAACGTTCTGACGTAGTCTTGTAAATATATATGAACTTGCATCTGCTTATCTTAGATACATTTTTTATTATTTACGACCTCAAAGTGCTTGAATTTCTCGACACTTATGTTAGGTTTACCTAAACAAGTGTTGACTAAACAGTGTTTATCTCAGGTTACCTAAACAATCCTAAAAGGCTAGGATAAAACAATAACCTAAATTCTAACAAGATCTTAAGATAATATTCTAGGCCGTTCATTTGAAGTTTGTTGTTGTTTTGAAGGAAAATACATTTCATTAATGTTATTTGATCAGTTCATCAACAGTTCTGCTTTAAATTGCGACTATCTAAGAATAGAATAGAATCTAGGTTGAATCCCGGTTTCCCCTGTAGTCGGGGAGTTGAATACGGCTGCGGCATCCCCCGCCTGTCGTAAGAGGCGACTAGAAGGGGGCTTCTGGGGTTGCGGGCGGCTAGAGTGGGAGCTCGAACCGCCCAGCTATCAACTCCGAGAAGGACGGCGGCATTTGTGGCTGCATGTCCTCACAGACACCGGAAGATGTTGGGGGACAGTTACACGTCCCCCAAAAGATGGGACTGTGAGAAGCGCCGCGCTTGGGGTCACCGGTGCGTTCCATTGGAGATCCCGGAGTCCCCTGCAAACGCTGAGGAAGGCTACCAAGGGAGTTTTAGTGGGTTAAAATCCCACATAACCCGGAGTTTCTCTCAAGGCTTCAGTGTACCTTTTGAAAGTTTCCCCCCGAAAAAAGGTTGAATCCCGGTTGCCTGACTGAGTTGATTGACCTCTGATTATTACTCTATTATATGATGATTACCTATGTGGCGAGGTCAAAGTTCTGAACGCAACGGGTGGGGGTTCGTCTCCGGCCAAGCACATATTAGAACGAATTTAGCTTTCTTTTCTGGATTTGCGTGTATGTTTTTGTGTGTCCATACATGGAAGGCATCCAAGTGTGGAGCTATGAGTGTGGAAATCGTTATTACTGTTTCAATTTAATTTTTGTTAAAAATTATTTTTGTATAATTATAAAAAACATAGTGAGGAAACCTGTACATCCGAGAATTATTCAAAGAAATATGCTAAACCATAAAACTCTCACAATATTATCACGAAATAAATATATCTTTATATGTTAGAGGTATTCACGATATGCGATTTTTGAATTTATTTTTGTTGATATTTCGATCCAGTTACATGGATCGTGGGCACGGCGGAACTACGGTGGCGGGGAAAAACCGTTGATGAGCAGTTTCTTTTTTAGGTTCCATATCACGACTATACTAGTTGTATCTTTACGCACTAAACTTTGCATTATTTCTGAATTTCATTTTTTTTATTGGATTGAAGTAGCAAACGAGCATGCAGACCACCTAATAGTAAGCGGGAACTGCCGCCCATGGACATCTGTAAGCAACTTCGTATAGAACGGGGGTTTTATTTGAAGTCGATCACAGATGCGTTGCTACTCCTGAGGACTAAGATGGTCGCCTCATATACAAGTGAGCCGGCAACCACACCCTTCCAAGAATTGCTTCACGCTAGAAATAGGTGTGGCGGTGGTTCCTCCCCGGTCGAACTACATTGGTTCTACCACCTTTAAACACCTATTTTGGCTCAATAACAGTAGTGTTCAGTGCTGCCGTGTTCTGGTCTTAAGGGTGTGGTTAGGGAAACATACTTATACACAACGAGTGATAAAAAATAAAATATATTTTGTAAGCAAAAATAAATAAAGATACTAACTGAAACAACAAAAGTTTTCAACTAGTTACCCCGATGGCGGTACATAGCGGCTTAATCGTTGTTTACTGCATCATAAAAATAAATAAGCAGCGAGGCCACCTTTATCGGTGTTCTTTGGCTTCGATTCTTGGCTTACAGACTTGTACGACGATATGTGTCAAACGACGAACGATTTTCTAGCTTAAGCTATAAATCGCGCTATTGGTTTTGTAGCGTGTTGGTAACAAATTTATTCCTCAAAAACGCTGACTTCACGAACATTTGTCGCCTACAGGATATTTGAATAAGCTTTTAAAACTATTCGGACAATTGTGGCCGCGTCGCTACATGTATTTTTGCTTTGTAGCCGTATATAATCCGACCATTCTTAGATTTATACCATTTCTTTATAGATTTTAGATTAAATTAATGTTCTGATTAACTGGTTATATACGCTATTTCTTTGTGAGAACACTTGACAGCAGATACGCGACATAACTTTTTCTATTTAAATGTCAAAAATACCAAACATTACCATACGTATCGTTCCAAATCAAACATTTTAAAAGCTTCTCAAATATCTAATATCTATTTTTGTAAGACATAAACTATAAAACGCAATCTGACGCACGACGATTCTTGCACGCAATCTGATTAAACTTAGATTGATTGTCGTCAATAAATTAAAAGCCTTTCTTTCCATTCTCGTTTCTAGTTCTTTTGTAGTGCGACAGGTACTCTAAGCAATCCGATCCAAGTGAGCGCTCGTCATATTGATTCAGCGTAGTGTGTGTGTTTTCGGAAGCTAAGATAAGGCGAAACGTGACTGCTAGTCCCGGCGACGGACCACTCGTAAGGACCTTAATACTTTACAGAAACCATGTAAGCATTGTACCGCCGGCCCTATCAACTTAATTCAGGTCCCATTTAAGATATTGCGAGGCTGTTCGTGAAAAACGGAGGCGATTTAGGCGTGGAACTATTTTTCCACGAATGATAGAAAATGCTGTCGAATCTAGATGAGGTTACGGCATTGTTGTATTGGACAACATATTTGTCTTGTTACCTTATTTATAAGCTAGTAAATTAAATTTAACGGTCTGTAAATTGTGGTCCAAAAGCTAAACTAGCCCCCTTTTGCAACGCGCGAAGAACTTCGTTCCAAAAACTGTATGCAAAATGTTGACACTTTCAAAGTTATTACAAGTTTTAAAGTTTAACGTACCTACCAATAACTAGATTAATGCTCGGTAACGGAAACTACTTCGCTTAAACTCAGAAAACTTAGTGAAAATCGAGTTTTGTATTATTTTTAACGGAGCTGGGCGCCTTGGGAATTCATTAGCTTTCAAAGTAGTGAGTAACGGTCTGACTCCAATATGTGACTTGCTGGCGCAAGCTTTCTGGCTTTTGGCAAACTTTTAAAAATATACCGAAACTTAGCGAAACACGCGACTAAAAACAGATTTGCGTTGTTATTTTACACGAAAGTTATAAAAATATAGAATAAAAAAAGGCAGACATCAAATAAAAAGGAAGGTATAAAATAGTAATCGGTAAAAATATATCTGAAGTATCTGAAGCTAAAAATCTGTATGATCCCGCGAGTTTACAATCAAAATTAAAAATAGTACAAAAATCGATTTTTGGTTGTTTATATAAATAGAATTACTTTAATTCCGTCAGGAGTCCATTTGCGTTGCAAAGGGACTGTAAGACTAAAAATCTAAATATTACCGTGTAATGTAACATGTATATTAAGTATTTTACATAACATCAAGTATAATTTATTTATTTATGTACTTTACAATTAATGTTAGTACAAAGGTAGACTTAATGCTGTAAGCATTATCAGCCACCAAACCAATAATTGTGATGACTAGAAATATTACTTCAAATCCATTACTTTATTTAATGCACCTTTAGATACTATATTATGTACTATTACTGTTTTAATATCCAAAATAGTGTTAATCTTGACATTAAGTCTGAATAGCACTCAAACTTATACCATCTCTGGCATTAATAAGTTTTAACGAACTAACAAGCAAGTTTAATTGTCCAATTGGGATGACTCCTTGAGCACGCTGCAAGTTGCGTTGCCAAAAGATGAAGCAGGTCACGAGGAATATATAAAATCGTTAAAAACTTCATAAAGGTCTGCTTGACCTTTTTGAGAGGAATTTTTGAGAGCTTACGTAAGTGCATTTACTATGTAAACGTTGGAACTAACTAGCGAGCGTTTAATTGTCAAACTGGATTCTGTGAGGTAGCTTCTTGAGCACGTCGCAGGTACAAGAGACAAAACGAAAACGTATTATAATGAAAAGCCAAAAAAAAGTGCCGACTACTTTGAAGAAGGTGGTTTATAAAATCGTTGCTAATGAAGTACCACAATACTGTATGTAACGAAATCTACACTAATATTATAAAGCAGTTGTTCGGTTGAACGCGCTAATCTCAGGAACTACTGATTCGAATTGAAATTTTGTTTTGTGTTAAATAGTCAATTTATCGCGAAAGGCTTTAGGCTATACAACATCACGCTATGTTTATGATTGTTCTCTAATAAACTGCGTAGCATAGCTGTGATTGCTTACAAAACATATAAAAAATAAGAAATACAGAAGTAGCATTTAATATTCTTGAACTTAACATTTTTTATCTGCTTTTTTCATGAGTATATCATGTCTTAGCGCGTCATCATTTTATTGATATGTGTTTATGAAACATAGAAAAAAGCCAATGATATGGATTGATTGAAAAAAGATTTAAAGGTGTAGGTTTTTTCGAATTACTAACTTCGTATAAGTATAAACAGTGAAAAATGTTATTAAAATATTACAAGATTTTTTGGTTCATTATTTTAAAAATCACTCCAGCCGCACCTTATAAATAATGTAAACGCCAAAAAAACAGATGTATATTCAAATTATTATTACATTCGTTATACGTAAATATATTAATAACATTGTAAAAGTGATTTTAGAAGCTAAAACCACAGTTTTACATTACTTATATTTTTAAGGGAACATTTTTAGGATTATATCGGGTGTGAACCACTTTTAGACAGAAAAAAATCTGTTTCTGCAATCTTAATTCGGTTTTTGATTTATTCTGGGTATTTATACACTCGTTTTTGTATGTGTCTATTGCGATTTCTTTTCAGGAAAATCTGATATGAGACTGAGTATCGAAATTGTGTTTTGAAAAGTACGACTTTTCAAAACACAATTTCGAATCGATCGAAAGGTTCGATTGAGATGGTACCACACCTATTTTTAGCGAGAAGCAGAACTTGTGTTTCGTTGTAGACGCCGGTTCACTTGTAAATGAGGTTACCATCTAAGTCTTCGGGAAGGGTGAGACTGACAACGTATCTTTGACCGGCTTCAAATAAATCACTTGTTTCAAGTGATGAATTCTTTATTAAATTGAAATTACAAAATTTAATTAATTTTACAAATATATACATATTAAAAAATAAATTAAATTTTAAAATAAACATATTACCAAATTAAATAAAATATAAAAAGCAGAAGCAGCTTTTTATATTTTATTTAATTTGGTAATTGTTGTCCTGAGGATGATTTCCCAGAATGCTGGCAACATTACCTCGTTGAATAGCCAGGCTAATACGTTGACCGAAGTATGTACCAGCATTCTGATCGTTCGTTGAAATACATTCTTGTTTGAAATACATTTAATTGGTTCATATAGATATCCATGAGCAGCAATGAAAAATTACTCACCGTGCATTTACAGGTGAACTGCAAGCTCGATAGATTCTTAAATCTTATACAAGTTATTTATTCATACAATTCAATCGCATAAATGAATAAATGAGCTCATCCATTTGCTTCCCAATTTGCCATTTGAAGTGTGTACTTAAATCTTATTACACGTAATAATATAACATAGTAATCCAATCAAGTTTTACTGGGGTGGACGTAAAAGCAGTACGTTTTACGGCGGCGTGTCATACACATATATTTTCTCGTGTAACTACGGGACAACAAGAAAATATTTTCCAGAAAATTTGCAGATAGTCGAAAAATGGATTTAAATTGTCACAAAGTTACAAAACTTTATTGTTTTCAGAGGTTTGCATGTTAGAAAATTATAAGTTTTTTTTTATTAATAGAAAGAATTACAAATGTCCAATATTGGAAATTAATATATATTCAAAGTAGAAAAAAGCGTGTAAAAAATATAGACATAAGACAAGTAGACGTACTCAAATTATTTTTTTACTTTTTATTTTAAAGTTATATTGTTTAACTAGTAGAAATCTTTTAGCATTTATGCAGTTTATAATTAGGTAAGTACCAACACATGCAAAATTATTAGGAATTTATTTTTTAAATCACTTCCTTTAATTTTCATGCCTACAAATCTTGATGTAATTTTGGTAATTGTGGTAGTAGTAGTAGAATTATAGTATTTAAAGTATTATTACGTCATACATCCTTAGAATACCTCAATAATCAGAACTTCAAATACGCAACCGTAAGCCGACAACCTACTAAAACACCACAAATGGCTCCCAAAATATTCAATTGTTTGATATTAGTCAGACGAGCCAATCTATGTAATGGGTATCATATCCTCTGTTGTATTTGCGATTAAGAAAGCGGGGAGTTAATGCAAAAGACAAACACGAGTTTGCATAATGTCCTTGAGCTAGGCGGAATCGCTCCTCATTAGGCAAATCTCGACGTTAGCGTTCTCAATTAGTACAGTCAATGTTTGGCCATTCAATAAGGATGAATCAATCTGTCACTCAGCTTAAACTGCGTTTTTTTGCTGTAGATTTGCCATATTGTTTTATGTTTTATATTACAATGAATTACAGTGAATCTATCTTTTTTAGAATTTAAATAATAGATATAAGTAATGCAAATAAATTAAAGAGGAAAAGGCTTTGTTAAAAAGGTTTTGTAGATGTTATTTATTCTAATAATTAATTTTTATACGTAGCACGAGTACTTATTATTAATTAAATTTAAATCCAATCCATTTTTTTTATTAAATAAAAATACATTATTACGCTGATCAAATATGGTTATTTTTTATGATAATGTTTTTTTTTTTTTTATTTTTTTATCCAACATAAAACTGTGTAAAGTTTTGTCAATTTACATGTTTGTTTTCAAGCACACACAAGTGTCTAAATTGTTTTTCAGTTTAGATTCTAATCAATAGTACTGTGTATACATATATCTAGTTACCTATATGTGATTTTATGCATATGTTTACTTTTTAAATTGCTAGATGTTATGAGTATATGTTATCTGTTAACCTATCAACTATAAAATCAACATAATCTGTGAATATAAGCGCAAGAGGCCATGTAAATATAAATATATATATATATAATAAAACGATTAAGAAAATTGTTAAAAAAAACATGAGAAGGAAGAATATAAATTTTCTTTTAAACTGGCTGCAACGTTTATCAAGATGATAATAAACATAGAAACATATTAGGTAAATGTGTATGGGGGTAAAAGCTAAAACATTTTACCTAAAAAGCCAAAGAATTTATTCCCTTTTAGGTAATTGTGCGGTAAATAGTATCTACTGCCGCCAATAATCCTCTCCAATTCACTGAGCCAAATAAATAACTTAAAAAGTGTACGCAGGAAAAGGTTCAAATACGCAGCAGAGGGCGGACGCGGGAATTTCCGAAATATTTCCTTGTATAAGAGCAATATTGGATATGAAGGTCAACTGTCTGATATAAAGCAAATTTATTCCGTTGGTTCGGTGTATTGGCTCACATAACTGGTGATCTGTGCGGCGACAGCGGCGGAATGATAACGGTCTAATTTTGTAGGACGCTCTCCTTATACGCTCTAAATTACGCGGCCGCATCGCAACCCTGAAAGGTTTTATTCATAAATCTACCGAAACGTTTTCATAAAGTTGCGGAAAAATGTGCGTTTTAGGGTAATAGCAATTTGAAATATTTTTTCTTGGCGTTTCGTTAACCTGTGCCCTGTTGCTCTGGCTGCTTATGATCTACTAGCTTTTACCCGTGGCGCCGTCCGCGTCGATTATTTACCAAGATAAAGAGTATCCTATGTGTTATCCAGGCCTTAGACTAAAAGACAACTACTAATAGACGCATATTCAGCTAAATTTCAGCGAACTCAGAATATCATCGATAATTTAATTTACGGAAAGCAAAGAAAAAATACTCACCGGCTTTCTGCCAACTTGTTATTTGATTGAATATCCTTTTAAGCGACACAACACCACACTTATTAAATTGCATGCACACACACTCACAATCATGTCATTGTTTTATACGAATTGTATAATTAATTTATTTGTCAAGTTCAATATTACATCAATAATTCGTCAGCTAATGCGCGCCCGGCCGGCCGTTTGTCGGAATTTATCTAAACTACCGACTAATTGTTAAAATATATGAATTTTGTAATACCTTCAGTTACGGATGTAAATAACTAATTCTACAGGCGTAAATTTAAGCTACATGACTTATTCTAATTATTATTTTATATGATAGTCATAGTTTTTGAAATCTTGTTATTTTGGTAACTATCTATTTTCCTTTTATTCATTTACTTTGGGTATTAAACTTAAATTTTCCGACATTCAGCATCTAGGTTAAATATAAATTATGCAGGTTTTCTCAATTCAAGGGTTTTACATAGAAATAAACGGATCCATGTAAAAAATTTTTTAAACAGAGAAGAACAAAGTTTTTAGAAAATTTACGTGCCTGGGCGTTTCCCATACAATGAAGTGTAACTTGCATTTGAAAGCGTTGGCCCTTTAACCCTTCTCATTCGGAGAAGACATCGAGGAGAGTCCGTGCTCAACAGGAAAGTAATGGGCTAATGATGATGATGTTATATCAGAAAACTAGTTGGCCCGGAAAACTTTATTCTGCCCTTTGCAGTAGATGGCGCATTGAGACTACTCGATCAAATTTTAGTATGGTTGAGGTGTAATTTAGAATTCGTGTTTATTAATAAGTCGACCTTAATAAAAGAAAAAATTTTTTTGCAACTTTCAACTTCACACTTCTTAACTACTACTTATTACTTCAAAAGTCTGTAAGGATGAGTGTATTTGTTGCTATTACGGAAAACTACTGATTAGATTTGGATAAAAATTGGAAAACCAACGACTCATATAGTTTATGGTTTGGATTTTCTCATAGATGTTATTTCCATTGTTCATGATTCAAACACGCAGAACCGAGGGAACGCTAGTAATATAATATGCGTTGGAATCTTTTTTATAATATTATATAGAATTAGTTAACAACAGCGCCATCTATCCAGTCCCCGCGAAGCTATAAACAATCATTGTAATACAACAAATATATTGGTTGCAAATGATTTAATGACAAGTGGTACCGAAGTCACACAATAAACAAACGCACCAACGATTTCACATAAACATAATGTCATATCACGTTAATACGAAAACAATACTGCACGAACTGCAGCATTTGCGGCCATTTATTCTCTAAAATGTGAAGTTTGGAGCGTTTTTAGGAGAATAATACCTTTGCGGATGCAATAAATGTTTCAAGTTATTCGGTGTAGAACATTTGTTAGCATTACGGTACATTGCGCGCTCATTGTCCGTTTTCATGCGTAATTCATGGTGTTTCACGCGACGCATTCCAAATGTAATTTCACGTGAACACAAGCTAAGTAACGCTTCCTATAATAAAACGAACCTAACTGACCCCCGACACTCTTCGCTAAAACCTGAAGTTCTAGTGCATTCGTTGTAGAACATCTGTTTCACCTTATTTTGGCTTCCAGTACTAGAAATTACCTCTGTTAAGAGTAGCTGATGTCGCTGGTTATCGATTGTACCCATTCCTTTAGTCTATATCTGAATTTATATTAGAAGATCCTAATTCTAAATTCCAAAGAGTTCCAAGATATTTCTAAGTTTTAAGTTCACTGCTATAAATATTTGGGAGTTACTTTTTTATTAATTGACCAATAAGATTAAGGATGAGACGTACGCAAATACTCTTATTGTTAATGAACGACTTTCGGATGAGCGTATCAGTCATGTTAATCTAATGTAATGTAATGTAACCTTTCGACATCGATGCTTAAGATAACTGTTGTCAAATTTATGCCAAATTACCACAAGAAATGCAAACTTGTTCCACTTCTGTAATCTATTAAGATAAAAAGTTAATGAAGATTCAAAGAAACCTCTCAGTGACCCTTTGTAAAGTCGAAAGGATGTAAAATATGAAATCAATTGGAACGGACTTTTCCATTAATAAAGGAACTCGGGGAGAAAGAACCGTGTCTTCTCTAATTAGAAGTCGCGAGTCGAATTTTCAATGCGTCTCCCCGCTTCACTAATGGTGAACTGAAATAAAAGTTTATATTTACTGTGCGTGGGCTCTTCCCTGAATGAATATTTATACTTTCATTTACGTTATTCACCTCGAATTCTACGCAGACTGAAGTTTGAAGGCTTCGCTTTTTCTAATTTAAATTACTTTGACAGTGGCACGGTAGGTGCCATAAAGTACCCCGAACTTTTTCCAAATCAGCCTTGATATTTAAATTTAAGGGTTTCGATGGACACGCACGAACAAAGTTTTTTTCTACGTAGAAAAAAATACCTCGTCACTAATGTGCTAGTACCAATATTTATATGAAAGTAGTAAAAAAAGGTTAAAATAACAGAAACAATAACTCGTAACACCTAACGCATCGCCCAACCCAGAATAAACACATTAGCCGAAGTAAATAGGTATGGCAAGTTCGGCGTACTCACGTCGCCTCGTTGACGCGGAGTCATTTGTTAGAACAGCAATAAAGCGAAAGATTAGCAGCCGTCGGAATATTTGCGACAAACTTCCCAATAAGCCGCCGCCTTCCGGTACACAGAGCCTCGCTTTACAAGAGTAATGATGCTTAATTTTAATGACGCGTCGTCGACCAACGTCACCGACGGCCCGCCCACCGCCAACCCTCGCGCGTGACCGGAATCACCAACCGGTTCATATTCGAAGACGCTGCCACCTCCGCCGAAAGTCTGACGATAAATTTAGTTATTACTTGTGAAAATAGACGGAAGGAGATCGCTAACTTGTCCTCGTGAGAAGATAATGGATCATTCGGACGCGGTCCCTGTTTTAGTCACTTCGAAAAAGGTCTCGTTAAAAGCCCCTTTATGTGAAGACTTGTTAGATTGCAAGGAATATGTTTCGACATTATGTCGCCGTTTACGAAAATCTGTGAAACATGGGACATTTGTGTCCTTAGCGAAGTTTTTAATAGGTTAACTTTAGCAATCTCAATCCGGTGATAAAAAGTTAATGTTAGTAATGATACGACTCTTTGGCACTTAAATCTATGATATAAATCTGAAAGAAAGTTTATCTATGGGTTAAGTCTTCAAAGTAAAATGACAAAACGATAATAATCGTTATATATACTTACTTACTTACCTACAAGTATAATCGTTTATATATACTTACTTACTTACCTACAAGTAACTTAAGTTTTATGATGTTCAATGTATAGTACATTTTCAAAATTTGCGATATACCGACGAGTTGCAAGCAAACAATGCCGATATTTTCTAAACAAAAGTTTTCACAAAACATCCGTAAAACAATAAAAAAATCACCAGTCGATATGCAAACATTCCGTTTCATGAAATTATTTTAATCATTGTTTGAAAACATGTATATTTTCATATTTCTCTCGTGAGTTTAAATCAATCGTACAATATTTCGCAGATAAATATTATCTCACTGCAATACAGAACACGCGGATGCGCAGTCGGCCGTATTACGTGCGCTGTGCTCAATGAATTGTTTACAAACGAAGTCCCCTTCATTATTCATTTTATGATCATTTACGTCATAAAAATTAAAAAGGTTTACTCGCGTTCTCGCCAATATTATCTTAAAGCAATGATATTATATCTACGATTTATGTACAGTAGTCAAATCATTAAGAGTACTACATACGCTCATTTGATCAAATTAATGTCATAAGTGTAACTCTTGTAACTCTTTTGAAGTCAGAGTACATTAGAAAATAGTACAACTAAATGTTGTTGATATATTTTACATATTTTTAAATTTAATGTAGGTTGTTTACCATTAAACGTTAAAATGTGCGGGATTACACGATTATACGATTAGATATACATGAATAGTTTTTACTCGTAAACGTTGTCTAAAATGAAAATTAGATGTTCGTTAATAACCTATCCTAACCCCATATCAAAACCACATCAAACAAATACACTTTTATACTTAAACTTTAAACATGATTCTGCATTAACATGCAATGTTAATTCATAAATATATTTTTTGTTTCCACGACATTTTGTATTTACCATTGGTGATACACACAGAACCACTGTTGGTAAAACGCAACTTGCCATACAATAAGTATATATCGCGTTTTAATTGTATGTTATATTCGAAACGTCGTATTCAGCCACGAGTGGACGAATATTGTTTACAAATGCACCGCATCCATCACGAAAATGTTTGTTGACACGAACGAGCAGATACGTTGTATTGTTTGATGTTCATTTATATTTCATCACGGCACCCGTTATAGAATCTAGTATTGAATGCTATATTGACGTGTTGGAGTTTACTGTCCAAGCAGTCAGAAATGAAATGGTTTTATAATTTACGAAATACTGTTGAAAATGAAATATAATTTAAGAAATATTGTTGCAAGTATATAACAATGTTTTCTATTTCCATTCAGAAATGTTTGTGTTAATTATTTATTTATGTATGTATAAGTTAGCATAGCTCTGTTTATTTCTGAACGTAACCGTTCTGCAACAACTTTACACAGACTTGAGTACTTCATTGTTCACAAGTGATTTAGCGGGAATATCAAAATTTTGCTTTTACTGTTTCAAGTTCAGCGATCTGTAGGATCGCAAGGGAAAGTGCCTCGTCGGGAACATTTGATTCATAGTATCGTATCAAATTGCTTTGTGTGACCCTTAAAATAATCAGATGTAGAACATTATAATAATTCACTACGTAAAAAAGTTCTCCAACAATGTAACGCAAAGTCGAGTTTAGGTTTAAAAATCAAAATGTAAGAAAAGGTGAATAAACTTCTTTTTACCGACTTCCAAAAAGGAGGAGGTACTCAATTCGTCTGTTTCTTTTTTTTTTTTTTGTTTTTTTTTTTTTTTGTTTGATACATCGAAAGTGGTAGTAAAAGGGGACCGATTTTGTTAATTTTTTTTTTATTCGA
>DWNE01002901.1:0-17718 GCA_018249875.1 Cecropterus toxeus | reverse complement strand
AAATCGATTTTTTGACCATAAATAATCGATTTTAAATTAATCGATTTTTTATTTACACTTTCCGTCGTCCGTTTCCGGCCCGGTCGGTGTAAGCCTAAGTTTTCAATAAAAAATCGATTTTAAAAAAACGATTATTTTTGTATAAACATCGAATTTTGGAAAATCGATTATTTGATTAAAATATAAAATCGATTAATTAATAATCGATTTTTGCCCAGCCAAGTCTAGCGAAGTGTCTTAACAGGATTCTGTTCGCCTTATATACCCTCTCTTGATTTTTATTCTTTAGTCCTCTAACAATATGTATTGATATTTGTAAATCAACACATATAGAAATAACATATAAGTATAGTCTAACATGAATAAGCTGCCTTGCAACATACCCAGGGCCGTCTTAGACTATGTTGGGGCCCTGGGCACACAAGAATTTGGGGCCCAAAACCGACAATATCTAACTTGACGACTAAAAAAAGAAAACGACAATCAAATGCTTGGTTGCCAAATCTTGTTTTGGCGCCCCCCAAATCTTTGTGAGAGAAATAGTCGGCTTTGGGGGCATTCGGGGTCCTCTGAGGATGGAGGCCCTGGGCACTGGCCCCGTGTGCCCTTATAGTAAAGACGGCATTGAGCATACCTTGTTAACAAAGAATCGCAAATGGAAACTCGTTGCATTAGGTTTCTCTCAGTGAGATCATGTGGTACTCAAATGTCATGTATTTTCTTGTACCCTTTCGACGTAACTGTTTTATGATCAACATCCAGTTCTTCAGTAATGTCGTAGCTACTAATATGTCGATCTTGCTGCACTTTCTCAAAGATGGCACTGATTTTATCTGTGACAGGGCCTCCGGAGCGAACCTCTTGTTTAACTTTAAAATTTTCAGACTAGAAATGCTTGAGCCACATTCGTGCTACTCTTATTGATACCACATTAGGTCCTTAAACTAGGGATGTAAAAAAAATAATCGATTATTTAAAAAATCGATTATTTTTTTACAATAATCGATTTTTAGAAATCTATTTTTGGACCATAAACAATCCATTTTAATTAATCGATTTATTTTGATTTTTTCCCCTAGCTTATATAAGATCATTTATTTGCAAGTTTATAGATATTGTCGTTATTTTTTGGTCGTCAAGTTACATATTGTCCATATTGCCGTTTTTTTTTGGCCGTCGGAAAATCGATTATTTATTTGCAGAAACATCGATTTTTGGAAAATCGATTATTTGATGAGCATAAAAAATCGATTATTATAAAATTAATTTTTGTCCAGCCAAGTCGCATCCATACCTTAAACCGCACAAATTTCATTCGCGGCGTTCGTCGCATATTTACCTTTTTTGTAACAAAACAATGGCGGGAACTAGTTTTTTTTTATTCATTGCATCTTCAGAATGACAACATTTAATGGTATTAAAATCAGCCAGTTACATTCAGTGCAGCCAAAGAGGTTTAATAATACATTCAAAATACGAAAATACTTTTGCCCTGCCCAGTGGCGTAGCGTGGGCTTACGCCGCCCGGGGCGGAAATTGAACTCGCCACACATTATACAAATTTTGACAACTGATATGATTTGATATCTAACTTGACAACTAAATGCAAAACAAAAACCGACAATATGTTGATGACCTAAAAAAAACGACAATATCTAAGTTGATGACAAAACAAGGTTGCCAAATATGTTTTTGCCGCCCCCCAAGTCTGTTTTTGCCGCCCCTCTAAATGTGCCGGCCGAGGCGGGCCGCCCCTCCGCCCCACCTCGCTACGCCACTGCCCTGACCTATTATTAAAACTAACGAACATGCGTTTGTTTTGATGTGTTTATGCAGTCTAATCTTAAAAACTCTTTAATAAACATGTCGCATTTTATTTATATTTGCCTTTTTAGTTACAGATAAATTGAAAGATTCAATTCACCTGTTCGGACTATGTTCAAAGAGAGGTAAGATTTATATAGAGTACTTAATAGAAACTTTTGTTTCATAAGCCAACATTCCACATCTCCAAGAGACGACATTACTAGAATCTTCACCAAACACCTTCGATCAAATATCTACTAGATTAAGCGTTGCATACAAACGCATCTCGAAAGAATGGCAAGAGTTTGCTATACTACAGTACATATTACATATGATGTAAAACTGAAAGTTAGATGTACTTAACTAAAGAAAGACACTTCTTCAGACACCTTACTGTTATGTGTAAAACTGAAAGTTAGATGTACTTAACTAAAGAAAGACACTTCTTCAGACACCTTACTGTTATGGTGGTTATCGTAATTTTTTAAAGCACACTGAGGCATTATACGCGCGTCAGCTCGTTGGCTATGGTTAGACGGTACTATATCGAAATAAGACCACAATTTCATTTGTGCTCTTATTTCTCTTGCCGTTTTTGGAGCCGTGATCTTTAATCTAGTACATATTTGATCGAAGGTCATAACACTTCACGGGAAAAACTTACGAAAAATAAAAATATTTCATTTCATCTTCATTTTGCCAATTAGCGTCTATCCGTATAATATAGTGTAACAAATTTCATTTGCATATTTTTCATTATTCATAGATGAAATGTAGTTCAAATACAGCATGATATGACAAACGTATTAACAAATTTTAACGTATTAACATATAATAGTTTTTTAGGACTAAGTATCTAGGCGGAAAATGCCTAATTTAATCTTTCATTTAGTACAAATCGATAGATAGAAAACTAAAATTATATCTTTAATAGAACAATAGCACTTCAATAACTAAGATGGTCGCTTCATATGTGAACCGGCTACCACACCCACCGAGTCGCAAGAACTGTTTTATACTAGAAATAGGTGTGGCAGTGGTACCTCCCTGGTCGAAATAAATTAGTTCTACCACCTAAAATATTAAACATTATATTAATTTATAACAGTACCTAATGTTTTCAACTCATATAATCAAGGCTTACATTGTATTTTTATTTTATCACATACCAAAGCAAACATTCGTAGCAGGCCTTAGGCTGCGAGCACGTTAGTTAGGGTTGCCAACCGTACTATAATATATGGTATTGTACTCTATTTCAGGTCTGCGTACTATGTGCTATTGAACAAATAAGGCTACAAAACTGTATTTTGGGCAACGGAATCCAACAAACAAATCAATTAGTTCCAAATCCAAACTTTATGATCACGTCATTGCATAATTTTAATGAAGCATTTTGTATTTGTATCGTTTATGCAGATTGTGTAAGAAAATATAGATTTATTAAAATAAGTAGTGTATATTTGTCTACGTGTTTTGTTCTGTGTATAAAATACTATATGGTTTATATATGTACTATATTTTTATAGTTTACTTTGAAGAACACTATATTTGTCGACGATATGTTGGCAACCCTAACGTCAGTGGTAATTTATGCACAGTCGTGTGCATCTCGCCGACCGGCTGATAAGTCGTGACGCTGCGGCTACACGGAGAATTAGATCCTGCCGCCTCGACGAGACCAGTCTAACTTGAGCCGTGTACCATCTTTGACAGTTTTAACACGCTAAGCATTTTTAACGATTATTTTGAGTTTTTACCCGACTGCGTCAAAAGAAGGGTAATGTTTTTCGATCGTATGTATGTATGTTTGTTTGAATGTATGTCCATTTCTTTGGCACGCGCTATAGCCCAAACGGCTTGCTTGACGGATTGTGACCTACGATATATCATTAGAATTGTCTCTGTTTGCAAAGTTACGTAGGCTATATATTTTTTAAAGTGGCGCCTGGAAATAGAAGAAAAGGGTGGAGGAGGTACGATTTTTTTTACTACTACGACAATATGGGTATCAAAAGAAATCTAGCCAATCTAAAAAAATATATATGACAATTCTTTTACTTGACTATTTTGACACAAGCTATAAGCGTTTAATTAAATGCATCTATATTATGAACAATAAATATTTTAAGCGGTCGGATTTTTTGTTTTAATGTTTTTAACAATGTTACTAGCTCGTTTTTAAAATAGATTTATTATTCTTAGTTTTATTGAATCTAAAAGAAGGATAACTTCGCGATTATGGCGCTATGCTAGTTGATTCCGAAATGAAAATATAGCATATAATTTAAAGAAAGTATTTAAAATGTTTTGTCATTCAAAGATATTCACAAACCATCATAATGAACAATACAATAACATCGGAACTCACAAAAGGACACCGAATTATTTGTTATATTCTAACTCACATTATGTAAATATGTCTGCCGGGCACGATTCCTTTTACATGATTGATCGGTGTAGTGATCGCTTGGCAGCCCAGGTTGTCATTAGGAATAAATCGCTAGTGTCCGGCCGAAGCTTCGACTTCGACTTGGCTTCGGCCAGATTGGGCCGAAGAACCACTTCGGCAAAACCTACGGCTTTGGTCAAAATGGGCCGAAGTTTTGGTCGATGCTGAAGGTTTCTAGCAAACGCTAAAATTGAACGAAATGTAATGATTGTGCGACTCCGCGATGGTGAGGACAGATGTCGCCGTGCTGTGTTATGCTGTGTTATGAATTCATATTATTTTAAAAGTAAAAATTCAAATAATGTCTGTTTTAATTTTTGACAAGTAAAGTAAGTGTCGCCAACTCTAGTCGTCGTTTACATAAATATTTGTATAGAAAGGTTTTTAAATCGTTAAAACATGTACTTTTAGCTAATTTGGAACTAAATTTCTTTATTATTTTGGCTTCGGCTGCGGCTTAGACCAAAGGTTCTGACGATAGCCGAACAATCGGCTTCGGTCAAAAAGACCTTCGGTCACCTTCGGACCTTCGTCGAGTCAATTAGTTATGTGAAAATTATTTTAAAAGCGCATCGTCCATTCTTGTGTAATAACGGTTATTTCCGATAAATGGAAATAGTGTCGAATTGACATGAAATTGAAGACAACATCCCTGAGCTAAATGGATTTCTGAAAAGCTCCTAAGTTGGTTCCAAATTTTTAATATTTTAAATTTTATTTGTCTTCTATAACATTTTACACAACACATATAAAAATGTTTTTTTTTTTTTATTTACCTAAACATTTCTCAGGCTTAATTGAACACATAAAGAGTGAACTTTTCATGTTTATTACGCGTGAAAACAAAAGGCCTTTTTAAAATGGCTGGTATAACAATTATTACCCACACGCGTGGCGATGCTCACTCTTCATGCATAGGTACAAGAACAAATAAACTAGAAGCATATTATTTGATGTCAGCCAATATTGATTGACATGTTTCTACCTGTATACCTCTGAAATAACTTTGGTATCACATTAACGAATGAAGCCGAAGTGTGAATTTTTACATGCATGTCAGGAAAAATAATGAGGATATATGAAATGTAAATGACATATATTTCAGGAATTCGCGAGATCAATTATTTTTCACCCTTAGTTAAGCAATATTCTTAGTAGAAATAGTAGTGCTTAAACCATTTTTATAGTTAGTAACGAAAAACACCAAAGTAGGCGTCATGTTTTGTGATAGAGCAGTGATAAAACTAATGAACTTCAGCGGTATGATATTTAAACTATTTTTTTTTATAAGTTTGTGTACACAGAAATATGAGAGTACATTAAAATACATAGTACAAAACTATAACACTGGGGTTGCGGAATTTGGATTAATTTTGGAATTTTCTAAAATGTGTTCGTAATAAAACACATGTTACACTGATAAGAAAACATTATAAGAAAACCTACATGCGCGATAATTGTGCATAAAGTTTTTCACAGTGTTGTAGTGTTTCACGTCACTAACCATCAGTTCGCCCAATAGTTGTCTTATTGTGTTGTGATACTTGTGATCTACGATCCAAAATGTATCTTTATTACGGAACACTATGTATGAATATATGTATAAAATAATAATCGCTTGATAAATAATGAATCAAATTGCGCTGTTACGTTTAATATTAACTACAATTTTAATCTAAATACATCTTTATCCAAATACTAATCCAAACGTTTTAAAACAATCAAGGCCTATTATTTTAAATTACTTTAAAATCTTAAAAGCTTTAACAAAGACATGACTCAGCCGAGTTGTAGGCACGTCTTTATATGTGCAAAAGTGCAAATTACAAGTAAAATATAAGTGTGAAATTATAGTGATTTCTCGGCGGGTAAATTGCAGCACTTCAACGACAGGCGTTAATTCCAGTAGCCGGTGTGCTAGTCTTGTAAATGGATTGCGGTTTGTGTAGGAACACCGTGTTTTTAGTATTTAGGGAGTTAAGTAAAATGTTTATAAAACGGAACTTTTTTCTTCTTTATGTATTCTACTATTAGTATATTTTTATTTTATCGATATAATCGTTGTAGTTTGAAAATATGAATATATGGGAATGTAGGTACCTAAACCACGTGACAATTTCAGGGAGAAGGTGTTTTGCAAAATACCACGCTTGGTCACAGGGACAGAGGTGAGGCTTAGGTTTTTGTCACATACTCAATGTCCCCTAAGAGAAAACTCACATGATTTTGAGTTACAGCTATTCAAGAATGGCGTGCAACTTCAACTCTCTGTATACTAGGGGGGGGGCTCATATACTACGGAAGATCACCGTACCCTATTAACGAATTTTGGTACCAACAAAGAAAGTTAGGATAAGATTTTTTTTGGTACTTATACCTAAATTAATTATCTGAACGAACTAAACTATTCATTTAATATTTGAGCTAAGTAAGACATGAAAATTGAAAAAATACGAAAACAGAAAAGGAATCCCGAGTAAATCTCTCAAGTTGGTTGTCCTAATAGACATAGAATCTGATTTACACTCTGTGGTTATGTAGCGAAATTATGCATTCGCAGACTCGCTCGACAAAGACTAACGACAATGTCTCCTTATTACTGGTGGTGAATGCGCAAGTGGTTTGTGGTCATTAGTGTTATCACGTGAAAGTCAATAGGAATGAAGTATATCTATATGGAGTTATATGGCCTCATTGTGCTTCCAAAGATAAATCAGAATGCAGCGCCATCTACTAATATTTTATTAATTGGTACAATGTCTTTACAGTCTTTACAGTCTCATCCCAACCCTTCTGTTCACCTCCCTTTTGTGGTCTCATAGTTGGACATAGTCCTCCGCTATTTGGCTTCCAAAGATGATTAATCGGAATGCAGCGCCATCCACTAAAATTTATTAATTGGTACAATTTTATACATTATTTTTATAGTTTTATCCCGTCCATTTGTTCATCTCCCTTTTAAGGTCTCATAGCTGGAAATAGTCCTCCGCTATTTGGCTTCCAATAATGATAAATCGGAATGCAAAGCCATCCACTAATATTTATTAATTGGATTTTTTTTCAGTATCTTTATAGTTTCATTCTTTCATCTCCCTTCTGATTTCTCTTTTTGGTCTCATAGCTGGACATAGTGCTTCGTTATTTGGCGCCATTCCAACTGCTTCTGAATCCAACTTAACAGTTCAGTCATCCGATTTCGATCGTTCATTATTCTATACACCAGACCTTAAAATTCCATTTCGACATGCTTAACCTATAAAGAGAAGCTTTGTTAAGACCACGTTTGACTAAGTATGTTGGTGAACATTATAATTGGATAATTTATTTAACGCTACCGCCTCCTACATCACTTCAATCCCGTAATTGCTATCTCAATGGTGCTATCAGAAACCGACTCCTTACTGACTTGCATACTACATTTACGAAACTGTGCCTTAGCATGAGTTTATTACGTTAGCTCAAAGCGATCACCGTTCACGTTTTCGCCCACAGATTACAAGTTTACCTACTTTTCGTTTGCGGGCATACCTTACAATGTACATTTCAAAATTACTATTAAAACCCAAACGGTGATCGTTTTGAGCAATCATATTAAACTTGTACTAAAGACACTGTTAAAACGTGATGTTAAAATGTTGATGATATCGCGAAAAGGCATGAATTTTCATTGACATTAATCTACACTAATATTATAAAGCAGTAGAGTTTGTTTGGTTGAACGCGCTCATCTCAGGAACTACTGGTTTAATAGAAGGGATACTGCTGGATTCAGGTGTATGACTAGTCGGTGTGGCGCAGGCTAGTGGAAGTCTATGTCCAGCAATGACCAGGGCCATTTTAGACTACGTCGAGGCCCTGGGCACACAAAAATTTGGAGTCCTTTTAGAATGAAAAGAAATCAAAAAATTTAGTTGGCAAAACAAAAAAACCATAATATCTAACAAAACAAAACCAAAGCCAAATCTTGTTTTGGCGCCCCCTAAATCTTTGTGAGACAAATAGTCGGTCCTTCGGGGCCCTCTGAGGAGGGGGGGCCCTGGGCACTGGCCGTGTGCCCTTATGTTTAAAACGGTATTGGCAATGACCTAAGAGAATCCTCGATATATTTAGAATAATTTCCAAAAAACAGAGTTTAAACCTTGGAGATTCGAACCTTGAATGACTGTATTTCGCACTTAAAAAACACAGCTTAATTTAACTATCGATTCGTAAGGGTGCCGTAACAGTTAAGTGGTTTAAGTGGCGGCAGTGATACCGTGACGGACGAACAGAAGACAGACAGTTCGGTCACGCTCGCAAACCCGCATTTGTCTTTTCACGCCGTGTCAGTCAGAGTTGCCGACAAAGAATGATATTCACTTGGAAGCGTATAATCATACGAGCATCACTAAATGGAAGCCGTAGTCGATGTGACCTGAGATTGAGTTTTTAAAATTTATCCCAATTTTATGTTCCAATCAAGATGATTTTGCTATACTTTTTAGCGCAGCGGGTGTTTAATTTGAATTCGAATAATACATGCAATTCAGTGTGTTAAATTATAAATGTCAAATTATTTCCTATGCTTTTCTACTTAATATCGATTCTATATTTATAACACAATAAATTGTAAGAAAACGTTCAAATACGTAATCAATTTACTTTTGGATTTTAACACGAACTAATAGAATGAGATCTGCGTTTCTCTTTTTTTATATGATTGAATATTAAAAGAGCACCTGATGGTAAATATTTACTGCCGTGGTCACCTGTGAGAAAGTTCATATTATCAAACAGTAGTTCTATCTGAAGTCGACCACAGAGACGTTGTTACTCCCGAGGACTAAGATGCTTGCCTTATATTTAAATGAGCAGACAACAACACCCTTCCAACAAAACGCAAAAACTGCTTCACGCTAAAAATAGGTATGACGGTGGTACTTCCCCGATCGAACTATACTGACGATATTGAAAACCATACTGAGATGACGATGAAAATTATGATATACAATTCTAAATGGCAAAGCGGAGACCAATAACCGCACGATTTCGTATAACTGCTACATACAAGTACTTACCCTTAAGGTGAAATTGCGATAAAAAACAAGTAATTCGTTTCTCGAACCTGTTATTCTATAATTCGAGGGAGCCTCGGGCGTATAATAACTGTAATAAACAACGTGTAGCTTACCCCATAAGTCACATATAGCTGCGACGTGATAGCTCCCATTACTAAAATACGTGGATAAAAGCACCGATCGGTTATTACAATACTAGCAGTTATAGCATGGATCATAAAGGTCTGATCATCGCAGAATGCTGCTTCAATAGCTTGTATTATAACTAGTGATGTGCAGGATATCCGTATAGGTTACCGTATCCGCAGATATCCGAAGCAGATGAAAGATCCGTATCCGTTAACTTTAGGCGAATCTTAAACGGATCTTTTACAGATATTATAAAATTCATATTATTTATAAATTTAAATTACACGTATTAAATTATAAATGCACATACAAGAATTAATGACATTGTATTAAATTCCATGTTGCAAGTATATTATTATAATCATATATTAAGCTCATTTTGTATATGACAAAAATCATTTTTTTTGACATAATTTAAACATTACATGTTACTACATTTGATGACAATGATAGGCATAAACGTAAATAATAATTGTATTGTGGAAACGTAATAAACTTTTGCTAATAAGGGCATAGGATGAAAAATGTCTATAAAGCATGTATTAAGTGAATAAATTTGTAAGAAAGTTGAGATCCGTATCCGTATTCGCGGATGATTAATGATCCGTATTCGTGGATCTACTATTTTACCGATCTGGCACATCTCTATACAATACCAGCAGTTGTGGTATGTATCTTAAAGGTAACTGATTATTGCAGGACCCTGCTTCAATGGCTCGTATTATAACAGTTCTCATTCGGTTCTGGGCGTATATAAAAGGTGATTGATCATTAATGACGTGCAAATCTGCCATATCCGTGATCACGTGTGCACTTTTTGAATCTGCCCTTCACGTAGCTTTCATTATATGATTAACTTTTACAATGTAAGCTATTTGTCGAAGATGCAACGTATTTTTTATACAATATTGACTTGTTTTAGCAGTGTAAGAGCTAAGCGACGGAAAAGCGCTTCATACGGGTATATATGCATCTATACTTAAGTAACAAAACCCACATCTAATTATTATACTAGTCGTCGTCAACTCATTTCTGTCCCACTGCTGGTTACGGGTCTACTCTCAGAATGAGAGAGTTTTAGACCATAGTCCACCGCACTGGCCAAATGAAAACTGATAGACTTTACAAACCTTTAATAATTATTTTTTTAGAAAAATCTGAGATGTGCAGGTGATAATTAATTTCTAATGCGCACGTCATTTAAGAAAAATCAGCAGTGCGTGCCTGAGATTCGAGCCTTGGACCCTCGATTGAAAGGCCGAGTTTCAACCAATAGGCTATCACTGCTAGAGTATACATATAAGTAACAATATATATAGGTACCTAAGTAACGAAATCCACTTTAAGTATATCCACTGTAAGTGTTTTTTGTCAACAGTGTAATCACCGAATAAATCTTATTTCTAACAATTCTTTCATATGCCCTCTTTAACAAAACGGAATCGCTATCATTTGGCTCTGCGTAATTTAGTGCAATCTAGGCGAGCAATGCGTACCGTACGAGCTAAAATGCAAGTGATTTTATTGATATAATCATTTTACTATATTAAAATTATGTTAATGTGTACAATACAATAGAATTGTTATTTTTAGGATCATCTAGGCATGATCTCTATAAATAAAATTTAAACGCTAATTCAGTTGGTCACAGCGTCACGCGTGAAATGGTTCACGCGTGACGCTGTGATCAACTGAGATTTTGCTATTTTTTTTTTTTGGTTTTGTGTTATTTTTAGAATTTGAATTTTCTTATAAAAGTTACGCGGAAAATTTAAAGAAAAGGAAAAAAACTAACGAACATTGACAATATGAATTTTCCTAACATAACTTTATCGCGTTTGACGTAATCATCAGTCATACCAATTCAAACTCTAAATTCATAGTTAAGACCGGACAAAGTCTGTCGAATAAATGCCTTAAGGTGAATCCACACAAACCAACACACACATAATTATGTATGTGTATGCGAATCTAACTAATTGTAAATTTTTATTTGAGTAGAATATAATTTAAATGTTTGTATGCTTAATTATTGAGGCGTAGACAACATAAAATGGATATTAGTTGATAAAATATCCACATAAAAAATCTTCCTTCCGACCCAAAGGTCAGTGTTGGTCAATGTTTATCTAACGGACTATATGTCCGAAGGGCATTTAACTCCATCTCCTCAGTGCTTTGCATCAACCATAATCTTAAAACACCTTTACTATCAACTATTAAATTGAGCTTCACCTTGTCACTCTAGTTTAAATGCCAGTAATATGAAATCGAATTATAATGTTACCCTAGAAAACCATGAATTTAAACCCTAATGATCCTATAAACCCACAACCCCATTATCAAATGAACAAATGGACAAAATAGGCAAAATCCGGATTCGAAAGATTTTTGTTGTTATTTATCATACCAGAACCCATTCCAACTTCATATTATTAGATTATCAAAATAGGTAGCAGTTTCATAAATTATAATGTCTGAATGCATCAATTTGCACGGCGTAACAAAAGTAGAAAGCCAATGCTGATCAAAGAAATAAGATTTCCATAATTTGAAGGAGCCTCGCTCGCAACTAAGCTAAAGAGTATTATTAGTTTCAATTCAAATGCCTCTTATGACAGAACAAGACGAGCAGAACGGGCGTCACGTTTCTCGATATTTCCCGCGCTCCCACACAACTAGTCACGAACTTATACTTCACTTAATTAACGTAAATAAGACAGTTTTGCGAACGAAAAAACAAACGGAACGCAGAGGTCGATGTTTCTCTCGAACCGGATCCGCGGATTGAAGAACTCTTAGGGCTAAAACATAACACGATACGGCGTCGCATCGTGATATGTGATTTTGTGTCGTGATATTTTACGATAAATTGGTTATACAATCAGTATGCAAATATGTTACCAAAGATTTCTTTCATTCATGATGAGAGAGACGTATTTCATGTATTTTTTGCGTTTATCTCCAGATTTCAAAAGATGTATCTTCTTCGTGTCAGCTAGAAATCTGGAGTTATTAATGGTTTTAGACGTGTTCTCTAGCTAATAAGAAGTTGCTTGATGCTTACAAAAAAGATGCAGGATTGTATCAACAATAGTCGTCAATATAATCACGATATAATGGTGTGTCGTGTATCTACTACGTTCTACGTTCTGCGTATCGTAAAAATTCACGACAAGTCGCGTCGCGACATATCGTTGCAACGTCGATGCTAGGCCGTATCGTGAGTATGTATGTTTTTAGCTCTTAGTCGGCGGCCGTCTTAGCCCACACTTTATGCCACTTTTTATTTTTAATGAGCCCTTTTATCGTGACGTTAATAATCCAAGAGGGTATTTCAGAAATGATTATGAAGGTGCTCTGACAAAGCGGCCGTTATCCAAACATTGTACACTTTTATGGGCATAAACGTCTGTTAAGACTTTAATAATTGTAAGTTATTGTTTATTTTACCTTCGGCCATGGAAATGCAATTTACTTTTAATTGGCTTCCGTTTTAATTTTCATATTTTTCGTACATTCTTAATTTAACTTACAATTCTTAATGGTGATTATTAGTATGACACATTACGAATACATTTCAGTTTTAAATATTTTTCTTACCTCCTATTACTCTTTACGCTTAGACATCACATCAGTAGGATTTTTAATATCTTTATATCTTCCATTAAATACTAAAGTGATACTAAACTGACACCGAATTAAATATAGTCTAATAAAAAAGTACAGGATTCATACGCACCTAACGCTAACACTAAATATACACCAAACGGATAAATTGCTTCGAAGCGCATTTGACTCTACTATCCGCCTACAAGAACAACGTTCGAAAATAAAACAACGTTCATTTACAATGCAACAATCACAAAATATGAAACCAAATTTAGCGTAGAGGGTTAAAACCATATTTCAATAACCCTAATGCGGTATTAAAATTGTTTTCAATTCTCACAAGTCATACAGATGTAATGCAAGTTATTTACCGTTCGTTCTCGGCCGATTCCCATGACAGGAAGAAACCGCGAACTCATTGCTCTTTGTGCAAATAAAAACACACTTCGTCTTATGATTGAATTCGCATAATAATCATTTTGTACTGCGCAATGTAATCTGTCTGCTAAATGTAACTACTTATTGCTTTTTGATTTCGTTCTAAAGCAGAAGCTTTGAATAGTGATTTCTTTTTTGGCCCCAGGCAATAATATCGATCATGATCTTTTACTATCTTATTTTAATATAAGACAATCTATAATGTATAAATAATTACCATCGACTTAAATAGATTGTAAACAGAAAAAAAGGCAATCTTAATGAAAGCAATAATAACAAGAATAGTAGAGACTTTGGGCGTAGCTAATAGCTTTGTTGCTCGAAAAGTTTATAAAACATAGACTCCGAAATTGTTTGACAAAAAGGTCATCCTAGTTTTTTTCGCATAAGCTAAGTAGGTTAGGTTAAACCCTCCTAAACCACTCTCTTATCCATTACAACTCTTATTGTTTTTATCCAACTTCATCAAAAGGAGCGTATTGTTTTTCGAGCGTATGTTTGTATGTTTGGCACGAGCTACAGCCCAAAAGGCTTGACGGATTGTGACGTATGACACATCGTTAGAATCGTCTGCACGTTTTCAGAATAATGTAGGCTACATATTCATTATCGCGACTATATGGGTATCAAATGAAACCTAGGAAATAGACCATTCTCAAATGATATATAATTATTATAATACTTTTACTTGGCCATTTTTCGAAAACTCATATAAAGCCTCATATTTGATATATCTTTATGAACAAACAATCGTTTTACGCAGTCGGATTTTTTGTTTTGCCATTTGTAGCAACGTAACTAGTTTTCCCAGATACTTATCATCCTTATCGATAAATGTACATATGTTTACGCTCATAAGAGAAAAGGCATCGACGATTCAGGAATCAATGATGTCTCTTCTAAATAACCTGTAATTTAATTTTATAAGTTTTGTCATATTGTAATTTTTCTAGACGTACGTCATATCTAATCTATTCATATCTTAATGCTAGTTAAAATGAGCAAAGATTAGCTTAGCAGTACGGGTCAGCCCACTTCGAACAGGATTATCCTGAGCAAATCCGGATCATAAACTACACGTACACTTTTTTTTAATAAAGAAAGAGTACCAAAGATCCATGTACTCTCACATACTTTCTTTTTTATAATATTAATCATCGTCAACCCATTTTTGTTCCACTACTGGGCATGGGTCTTCTCTCAGAATGAGAGAGTGTTAGACCACAGTCCACCGGGCTGGCCAAGTACGAATTGGTAGACGTCACACACATTTGAGAACTCTTTTTTACAGAACTTTCAGATGGTCTGGTTTCCTCACGATGTTTTCCTTCACCGTAAAGCAGTGACAATTAAATTCTATAATAATATGCACACAATTTTAGAAAAATCTGTGGTGCGTACCTGGGATTCGAACCTCGGACCCTTGAATGAAGGGTCGATTTCAACCATTAGGCTATCTCTGCTAACTATATTATTAATATAAATTAATAAATAATAATATATTTTCGGTTAAAAATATGGCCCAAATGTATGTAAATCGCGTCTGACTTTCGCGTTTAAGCCAGCACAAATCATAAGCCAAAATCTTTAAAGTAAACGTAGCTACCTCCTACCATTAATGAGATAATACTGCAGCACTTACATAAATTCCAAACCGTGCATTACAACAAATTGCATCCTAACATTAGTCTAAAACAGGTTATTTATAAAGTATAGACGAACAAAACAATAGCGTAGCTCGCCTCGTTACAGCGTAGCATCGTGTAGGTAACCTACTGTGATTACATATATGTATTGTTATGTATAGACCGGTCGCACACCTGCCGCCGGCACACGCCACGCGCGCTCCACGCACACTGCCAGATTTGTCTAATGAAGCGACTTTGTGTTTATATATCGCTACTTTGCATGAGTTTTATAATTTTACAGAAGAGCAAGGTAAAATAACACAATATTTTTGTTCTTATCTTCTTAATGAAGTTTAAATGAAGGACCATTAAACACAGTGTAGTAAGAGCATCAAGTATTCAGTTCTAAAAGTATACAACAATACATAGTAGTAAGGATAAATGTTTGATGTCGTTAATTGCGTAAAGAAGCAATATGTGATTGTGTGCAATGTTATAAATTTGTATTCACATGATTTTGAACTTTGCGATATATTTTAGGACACCCTTGCGCTATTTTCTCAATAAAACCCCGAAAGAAAGTATAGACTCCGATCCAATTGAAAGTAAAAACCCCGAACTTCTCAAGTACCTCTTATTGGCCCAAAAAGTAGCTTCCGTATGGCGTAAAAAATATAATGAAATTTTAATAGAATCGGGAAATAATCATGATTGGGCAAACAATTTTTAAAAACTGTCTTTTATTGTCATTTAAATTGAAATGAACTGTTATATTTCGTTGATGGACCAATAATTGGCAGAAAAACTGCTTGGAAGGTAGCAATGAATAGAGCGAAGTGAAGGAAAATCGTAGAGGAGGCCGAGACTCGAAAAGGGTTGTAGCGCCCTAGGAAGTAAGTATGACCAATAACAGTTAAATAATATTCTTTTACAAAAATATAAATAGTTCAGAAAAAAAGGAATGTATCCGTATTAAAATATGTATGTGTAATGAGTATAAAAATACTATGTAGGATTAGTCCCGCACCTGGCGCGCACATATGCTACACGTGCACAACGCTACACTGCGATTTCTCTAATCACTCTAAATACTAAAAATTAAATTAGTAAGACCCTCGGATATCAAATCCCTACTAATTGGAGCTAAAAATGACTGTCTACAACATAATTGTTGTCTCTACCGTACTATAATTAGACACATTCAGTTCTTAACAGATAACATTTACTTATGTACATTTACTTAATCTGCGTGATAATAAAGATAAAATAATACGCAATTACGGGTTATAAAATATTAAATGCAGCCGCTATATCTGCACGTCACAACCAAATGTGTAAATTGCAACTGCAACTAATCCTCAGTAATTTCACGATAAGCGTATTCGAAATACAAATGCGCGGGCGTCGGCGCAGTGCACGCGCATCCTTTTCTGTCCTCGCTATGCGCAAGCGCAAGATAAGCCGGGACGTGCGCATTTTATTTATTTTAACATTTTTAAGGCGGCCGCGTAGGCGTTTATTTCTTATTGCGCGCCGCGGCGGTAAGTCACGAAGTGGCCCATACCACCTTGAGGGCTAAATAGCACCTACACGAACACCATCTACCTCTTCACTCCCTACTGAAATAGGGCGAGTGCTATCTTGGGCGTTTTTTATAAAATATCCATACATTACGAAGGGCAAGGACCTTGCTGCACGGCTTTTTATCGCGCAATGCAACACGTTCAGATTTAAAAAGGTCACGCTGTTTAAATGTTTGCGTTATTGAGAAAATTGCACATTATAAAGTAACGATAGGTACTTGATACCTGTTTATGTATTTAACTGCGATCTATCGTATATTTTACTTGGTGTCCAATACTATTTCTTGCAGACAGTTGTGTTTCGATATTTTTTAGTAATAAACGTAATTTGCCTGTTCAGGTGAAACCTAGTCTCGGAGACCGTCACATTTACAAAACAAATAAATAACTCTTTCTGTTCTATAAGAGGATTTTATTATTAGTAGCTTTTGAACAAAATCATTGCACGGATTATAAGTATGGCTTAAAATGTAAGTAATTGTCTTTTCTACGATGTGTTAAATCTAGTAAAACATACTTATATTATTTTTCTAATATACTGTATTAGTTCATTACGGGATAGTATTTAAATTTTAGTAAACGGCTAACAGGAAATTAAATAATATTTATAATTTATAGTAACCTTGTAATTTATCTAGCAGCATATCTGACAAGTATTCGAAAAACACTGTCTGTGAAGAAAATAAAAACCCTTGAGTCCCTTGTTGTAAATTCCTAAAGTATAATACTATTTAAAACTTAACGATTTATCACACTTTTTAGTAGCTTACTCTCTTACAAATGACGGGTACTCAACGCGGTGAGATGAAGAAAGATGTCATGATCAAGATAGGTAAGTGACGGGAGTAAGTTATATTTTAAACGCATAATTACATGCTACTACAGAACCTGTAATAAAACCGGCCAAGTGCGAGTCGGACTCTTGCACGAATGGTTCTGTAACATTATTTATAAAAAACGGCCAAAAACCATGTTTATTGTATATATTGGAATATTTAAGGGGGGGGGGGGGG
>DWNE01002900.1:0-17718 GCA_018249875.1 Cecropterus toxeus | reverse complement strand
AATACGCAAGTCCCACGGGTTTGCCGCGTGGTTGATATTTTTTATGTGTATGTTATCTTTACAAACAGAGCTCAGTAAATATTCCATACGCTCTATTGTACAAGCAAGGCAACCTGTAGGTGTTTAAATTTTCGCGTTTATAAATAAAATAAATTATGAATAGAATAAGATTTTAATCGACCGTTAATCCTAATGGTTTGCTTCTGAATATAGATCTCCTCTGAGAAAGAGGCGCTGGTCATATGCGAATTTGTAGACATTACACATCGTTAAAACTTTTTTAAAGTTTTACACATGTAAGCTTCCTCTTAATGGTCTTTTATTATCATTACTCAATTTTAATGCGAACATAACTTCGAAAAATTAGATTCCTGGGATTCAAACCTCGGCATTCCTTAATAAGAGGCCGAGTATCAATTACTAGTGTACCACTGGCTTTCATAGATTAAATTAACTTAATTTTAGTATGAATATATAATATTTTACAGTATTATTTACCTGATGTGGCGACATAACATCACTTCCGATGGGGGAAGGCTGTCCCCGTCTGATAGGCGACTTGGTGGGATCGCTTCCAGAGGCAACATCTTCAAGACTACTATTGAGCTTGTACAAACTTTGAGCTAGAATAAAAATTGTGAAATAATCAATATAATGTATGATAGAAAAATATTGCTACTAATTATGATGGTATAAAGCTAAAACACATAATTGAAGATAAATGTTTTTGATACGATTATTGCGAAATACGCCTAGCCATTATCTAATACTAAAGCAAATTGGTGTACAAGATAAAAAAATGATTAAAAAATTTCCATCGGTTCCATAAACATTTTATAATATTTAATTAATACAAGTAGGTACATTAGATCAGTGTTTCTCAAAATGTGGTTTGTGAACTTTTGAAATTAGGGGGGAATGCTGTAAATTTAAATCAAATCATATTTCCTCTTTAACTAGGCTTGATTTCGGACAAGAAATAAGCCCATACAATAACACTACATATCTATTGCTCTTTGTCGAGTGTTTCCTTTTTAACCAAACAATTATAATTTTTAGTCAGATTTATAAAGGGATACGCCGTGTATTTTAAAAAAATTCGGAACACAGTTCTATAAGTTTCAAACACCTTCCAAATTAAACAAATAATTTTAAAAACAAAACGCTTCTTACAGTGTTGCGCGGAGAGCAGTTGTGCTAGCATGACGCTGGCTTGCGGTAGCGTGGGCTCCGACGCCACGCTGGTGAGCGGCGGCGGGCGGCGCACGCTCCCCGCTCCGCCCACCGCCCCGCCCCCCACGCCACTCGTCACGCCGCTCACCGCTCCGCTCGCCGTGACGCTAGACGCGCCTTCCGCTACCGCGCTGCTGGACGTGGACCGCGAGCGCATGCGCATCGCGCCCGAGTTCGGCTCCCGCGCCTGCTTACGGACGATTTTAGTACCATGAGGAACTTTATGATCCACTATTCGACCACATTAGTAGAGTATTGGTTATTGAGCGGATCTTCAATTATATTTAGTAGTAGCGGTTATTTAATATTTAATCAACTGATATTGCATTTAATCAACTTCTTGACAAATTAAACGGTAAAGATCTTTAAGTTTGTCCAAAGAATCGTTTTATTATTCTCCGTGGATAGTTTTTAACTAGTGTTAATAAAGCTTACAAATTTAAAAAGAGTTAATGTTTATTCCACAATGAATTCCACTACTCGTTATGAATTCGAGGTCTTATAACACCAACGTCATAGACACCAGAACAGCTTCGAACATATTAGCTTTGCTTATCCCCGGCCCGTGTCTGATACATTCAATGCCTGTATTGTCTCAACTGAACGTATACTGACCCTCGCCTGGTGCGTGGCGTCGTGCGCGGGCGGCGCGGTCACCAGCCAGTCGGTGGCCAGCTGCGCGTTGAGCGGCAGCGAGTGCGAGCGGTACTGCTCCTGCTTGCGCACGCCCGCCGCCGCGCCCGCGCCCGCTACCGCTACCGCCGGCATTTGCACCTGACGGACCGACTGTCATATTAATTCACAGGAAAACTCAGGGAACCGTCATATTGACTCCATTACTGAAGCTACTTTCTTCGCTCCAATGAAGACCATTACTTGCGCGCTACCATCAAACCTAATTAACGCGTAACATCGCGTCCTCCTTCTTCATCCTGGCATATTATTGGGGCACCAAAGTTAATTTAAAATGACTGTACATGAAGTATTCTACTTTTAAAATGTTTATAAAGACTACAATTACAAAAACATTTCATATTTTTATAAATTACAAATAGAAAATCTCTTCACCAAACATCGCAACCACATCCTACATTTTCTGTAAGTAGGTTTTTAACTTCTTTTGACAATCTTGGACAGCTAATTTCCTTTCGAAAGACTTGTACTTTTTTCTTTTCCCCGACCTATTTCCCGAGCGGCAAATTGTACAATTTTGACAAATTACTACCATAACCAGGGTATATTCGCCGTCCTGGGAAAACAAAACCTTAGAAAGACCTGTCCTTTTCAAGATTCAACCTGCGCTACAGACAATAAGTATCATCATTACCTGTTGCGAGCTAGAGGGCGTCACAGGCGGCGAGGGCAGCTTGAAGCCGGCGGTGTTGGGCCCGCTCTTGGCCTTGTAGTCGAGCGGGCTGGGCTGCAAGTACTGACCGCTCGCCGTACCGCTCGTCGCGCCACGCTCGTAGCTCGTCGCTTGAAGCGGTTGAGTGTACGCCTGTTGTACGTGCAATTTTAATGTTTCGAGTAATGTAACGCAACAACCCTGTTGCGAATATTCACATCCTCATGCGCAAATGCTGAGCTTCCGCATAGATTTGAACATCTGCATCCTCATTCGCATTCGCAAATAATCAATGCTGATGTTCAAACGGATGCGAATGTAATAGAAGTTGCGACAAGAAAGAGTGCTTGTTGTAATGCATCGTTTATTTCTTGTAAATAAATCATTAAGGTTTGTTACGTGTATAGATGGGTTAGCATAATGCTTCTAACTTTAACTTTGTGTATTAAAATGAAAGTTAGTAAGTGGAGTTAAAAAAAAGAAGCATTTTTCTTAATACTAATTTGCATCAATAAAAATGTTGATGTACTTGAGATTGCCTAAGAACACTTTTATAATTTAATTTTTGTGCAATGTAGTATTGTTAGGATGTTAAAATTAATTAATTGATACCGTTGTAAACTTTAGCATGGATACCATTCCAGTTTTTAGAGAAAGTAGTCTTAGTCTAGACTAAAACTAAAGGTCATGATACTAGATTAACTCATTAATTGAAACGTGAAATATGTAGATTTTGATGAAACGATAAAATCAAACCGATGTATTATATATTTTATATCTATTTATCCATACATGTGTTGATAAAAATGAATTCATTTTTTAGTCATACTTCTATTGGCGCGATTTTTTTAAACAATTACGACAAAGAAAATAATCTTTTTATGAACGTTCATAAGTACATTTTTTCATTGTATATATACGTACCACATTTTGATAATGATTGTTGGTCAACTGATTAGTGTAGTGGGCGATCCTGGAACGCTGCTTGTCGCGGCTGTAGCCACGGCCCTGTATGACCACGGTGGTGCCGTACTTCGGGTTCTGCACCGGCTGCTGCAGCAACGACACCGTCTCCGGGGCCGTTTGTGACGGCGGAATTGCTGCACACACGATACTGATGTTGTACATGGTTTTTATAAAGAATATAATGAATCACTGAGAAAACCAACCCAAACATTTTTTAATTTATTAAAACCAGGGACGTTATGGAGCTCCGTATCCGGATATCCGAAATAAAAAAATATCCGTAACCGTATCCAATATAAATGATTCGAATAAATTCGGATATGTTTCGAGATATGTTTTTTTTTCAGTTTTAAACTTAATATTGATTAGGCAGCTATAATTATAACTGATATGATTGATAACAGAAACACGTCCAAATTATTACCTACTTCTATTTTACATTTAAAAATCCTTAAAAATATAATATCCGTAACCGAAACTATTCGAAACTAACGAATAATCCGAAATAATTACATAATCGTAAACTTAGCCGAAAGCGGTATAATATTAATTCTATATCCGTATCCGTACCCAGATCCGAAACTTCATATCCATAATATCCCTGATAAAACCAATAACATACACAATTCAATTTTGTACATGATTCCAAGTATGATGATGATCACTGAGAAGCTCAACCTATATTACTCAATTTAACATATAAATAATAAGGTGGACATATCAAAATCTTCATCATTTATCACCTACTATATATATACTAGATAAATCGCCATTTGTTTACCCAATATGTTCTGAATTTATCTGTAAATACATTAATTACGCTTTGGGTTAAGAAGTTAGTCTAAACAAGATAATGTTTAGGCTAAAACTCAAGGATCTATTTACACTATCTAGGCTTAAAAATGTATGTGAATAAAAGTGAAAAAATAAATACCTACCCGCGCTATACTTAGGGTAGCACGCCTCTTGCTGCGTTATAATCTTCGGTGGTGCGCTGACATACTGCAAGCGCGTGGTTTTCGGAGCATACACGTTACTATGAATCTGTGGGTCTGGTTGCGACACATTGTGCTGTTCGTATGTGCTCGTTTGGAATGAAGGCAGCATTTCCTGAGAGCCAAGTATATTGTTGGCGAGCTCGGATTGATTGAACAATCTATCATTATCGTACATTCGAATCTCACTCTTTCCCTGCTCCGGCACAGATACCAGTTGAGTATTGTTACTTGTACCTTAAATGAGAAAATTTGATATTTAGGCAGTATTTCATATTTACAAATTGAGGCTAGGTTTATACATGCGTATACCATGAATGGTCATCTGACTGGTAGGCATCGTGACTGTAGTAGTACTTTGACTGCCAGTTATATAGCCTTGTGGTGTATACGAATCTACTGACATTCCGCTCCTGTATAATGGATCTTCTGGTGGAATAGTGGTTTCTTCGGGTACAGGAGGCAGACGGGGCGTCGAGAGCAGGTCTGCAATTATTATAACTAGTTAACATTCGATCGATTTTGTTATAGAAGTTTTTAACGTAATATATCTTACCATGAAGCGGTTCTAATGTGTCCATAAAATCATCAAGATTCGGCTGCAAAGGGCCCAAGCTTGGTTGAATGAAATCAGCTAAGCCTGCACCCCTGGCTAAAATTCAAAAACATCGCGTCAATTCTGAGAGACATGCGTAAATAATGGAAAATAATGCGTTGAATAATCATAATACCAATCTCCCTGCAATCGGGGAAAGCAAAAGGCTGATGATTTGTGATGGTTGAAAATAACGTGTCACTCATGAAGTTGAGGTAGTCCTCGTCTGTTAGCATGTTGCCCGCGAGGTCGCTGCACTGGGAGAACGACTCCACCGTGTCCATATCCGACATCTGAAAACCGCATAGTTTTGACATCTGGAATATAACGCACCGTTTTCCAACGTTTAGACAATGGCAGAAGATTTAACGATTCTCTTAACTGTTGCTATACTTACGATTTACATAAATTTGGTGTTTTATTAATGTTGCATAGCGTGAATTATAAAAGCGTGTTATAAGACAAAACAATACAGCATTTTGAAACTTTTAATAAGTAGTAATCGTATCATAAAATAAATTTTAGGTTTCAATAAACAATTATGATAAAAAAGCTCCAAATGTTAAATTCTATCATTATCCAAACTAGATTAGTAATTCTTACCGTATCCTGGACAGAGGTATCCCCCTTTCCGAGGAGTCTCATAATATGAAACATGCGCCATTTTTTATATTCTGCTATAACTGCCTCGACTCTTCTTTTCCAATATTTCCCTTCTAAAATTGTTGTCTGAAAGTCAAAAAATTTCATGCATTCGCAATTCAACAACGCTTACACTATGTACCGATCACCAAGTACCGAACTAACCTCTGGTTTCACGTGTGTGTCAACATCTAGCGGCGAAGCGAACTGGCACACCAGTGTATTTTTTTTCTTTATGACTGTAACGAAAAGAGTACTTGTAGCATTTAAATTAATACACGAACTATTTCCGTAAGAAATTCACGAAAATACCATAAGAACAATAAAACACAGTACCGAGACCGGCTCAACACAAAACGCGGTCAATGCGGAAAGAGTGAATTTTTTTATTGAGAAACGAGTTGTATAAACATAATCATCTCGAACTAAAATGAAACACATTGTGTTGTTGTGGTTTTCTTATCGATCTAATTGATCTAGTACGAAATACGTTTATCGTAACGTGAACTAATTCGTTGTAGATCACGAGGTTGTAGACGATAGACTATTTAATAGTTGATGGGTATTATTATCTTCAGACTCCACTCACATCGCAACCCATAATCAATTGTGTAATGTAGACACAGTATCAAACATTATCTATATAGGTAGATGACACCTTAAGCACAATCGTATTGTCAAGATGGTTAACAAGGTTTGCCGTTCACTTTTGAGTGTTATAAAGTGACAAGAAATATAGTATTCAAATTACTTACGATTTAAATCCTATTCAATATTAAATCAATAAGGTCAAATATCATCAAGATCAATTAAAATTATAATACAAAGTTGGTACATACTAATCTTGTCCTTAACACTAGCTTAATGTATATAAAAATAAGTAAATATACTTAACATCAGAATATATTTCCAATAATGTATAAAATATAACATCATTACAACAAATCACTTATCTACACATTTAAAATAACCATAACCATAAGTAAAAATATATAGAATAAAGAGGAGCTGTATTCTCAAGAACCATTTCTGTGACAACTAATTTATAATAATAATTTATAATTTATATAATTGTGTTGTCTCATAGTAGATAAGCATAGTTCATATTAAAATGTATTCTGGAAGAGTTACTTTTAATACATATATACAAAAGGAAACAACTTACATTGCATATGCCAGCATCTCCAAATCACGTTGTTCAATCTGATTTTGTCCTTCCAACGTAGTTTTATACCTTTGAAACGATTCCATTTAGGTGATGTTAATTTTTGTCTGAGAAATACATAATAAGAAGAAAAATATGAATTAGTCAACTTACCATGCTTCCACTAAATACACCGTCACAAACTATTGTTGGATAAAAGAACCTTCATAATTAAATTAATTATATAAGTTATTTGAGGCAAAAGACACATTTTTGATTTTAAAATAATAAAATTAGACATTATGAATGGAAAAACACACTCGAATTTTATATATAAAAGTACAGCTTTAGAGTTGAAACTGTACTGTGGAAATGTAAGGCTGTCAGATGCCCATATGCCGCTTATCTTTTGCTTTATCAATAAATGATCTTAAGCTTATTATAAATAACAATTTGATAAGGAAGGAACCTGACTCTATCTTATCTGCATTTCCACTACTCTAAATACACATAGGCAGTAAAGAGCTGTTGATTCAAGAATTTAATAAAAAGTAGTTTTGAAGTATGTTTTTTTTTGTACATAATTTCAACCAACTTGAAATGAATTCAATTTTTATTTAATTTTTAACCAATTACTGAACCACTGCTGGACATTAATTCTGTCAGAGTGAGACGGGTTTAGCAATAAACCACTGTTGAGAGCAAGTACAAATTGGTATATCTCTCATAGCTTTGAGAGCTTTTATAAGAACTTTCAGGCACATAGGTGCCATCACAATGTTATATCTATTAAGTAGGTGATATGATAACTCATAGCTGTGTACTTGGGTTTTAGAACCTGGGATCCTCTGATGAGGATGCCAGAATTCTAGGCTACATTTATCTATGTTTATGGTAACATTGAACATGATGATACTAACATATTGAGGATAAGATATAGACTGTATAACTAAGCATTTTATTTAATTTTATTATGTATTGTAAAGCTTACGGACCTTGCCAACGAGTGAGGTACCTTGCATTGAGGCTATGCAACCACATACCAATAATACAACACATATAATAACGACACACAGACCACCCGCATGACAGAGCGGTCACCATACTGGTCTGACACGCAGTGGGTCCCGGGTTCAATCACCGGCCAGACAAACATCTGATTAATGACTTTAGATTCTGTTCTGGGTCTGGGTGTTTGTGTATTCGTCTTTGTGTGTCCATGATACCAGTACAGGAGAAAATCCTAGTATGTGGATATGAATGTAGAAAGCGTGTTAAACATTCAGCAATGTAGAAAGCATGTTAAACATTTGTCAGAATATATAATCAAAAATATTTTTATGTTGTAAAATGTAAAGTATAGATGGTGCAACACTAATTCATCATCAGTCATTCTATCACTCGGTCTATGTTAGTCAAGTCCTCTTTTCCCACTTGTGGAAAGTTGAGATTATAACCTATTATGTATCTTTTATGTCTTGTATATTAGTCTTCAAAATTTTGAGTTTACCTAATAAATAGATACAATCTACACCATCAGCAAATGTACATAAACAGAAAAACATGATAGTTTGATGGAAATGCTGTCTGGGAGTCAGTGATATATTTTTGCCTCTTTCTAAAATTGAGGGTCACCTCAGATTTGTTAAACCTATGATAATTTATTCATAATGTAATACCTACATTAGTAATGAGTGATAAAATATATATAAGTTATGGGTTCACCAGTAGATATTTTGTTAAATGATTTTTTATCTATACATATATCTATAAATTCAGGAATTAACTGGAATCAAACTATTTAATGTAATTTTTAGTTGTATTAAGATTTAGTTACAACACCTAAAAGAATAAAAGCGAAATAATTTGTATAGAAATTATGATAGTGAAGATTTAAGAGCAATCGTTTAAAATGTCCTAATACAAAAACTACCAAAAATACTGGATTAGCACAGATTCAATAAGTATTATTTTTATGCAAATACACTAGTATAAAATAGACTTCATGTCGATAAGTTCCCAAAAAATATTCCTAAAAATATGTCTTAAATATCTGTAAATAATTAAATATATCAATAATTACAGTCTACGCCTATGAAAATCTCACACGATAATGTATTATATTTATTAAATTTTATTGCGAACGAAAATACAAGTCAGGGATCATAGACACATCAATAAATCAAAATTAATAGCAAGATTTACTTTACATAATATTTACAGTTAAATATGTTTTATAAATATCTATTTGCAAGCAGACTTATCTCATCAAGTGACCTGTGTCTTTTGTACAGGCTCTGACCCCATCTTATCTTTGCACACCAAACCTAGTTAAGAAGTATATTTCCTCCTTTGCTTTTAAAATTTTTACCTCTTAATTAACAAATGTCACAGCCAAAAACCGACTGATAATCCTAAAAAGTGATCCACAATGATAATTATACAAGTTTAAAAACCGATGTGTTTATATGGTATGAGATATAGAAAAAATAAAATCATGTATTTTCTTAACTATATCAAAGCTCTATCTATCCAAAATACGTCTAAAAATACACTTACCTATACGCCAAAGTCATGCATTTAAATAATTTTGTAAGAGATATCTCAATAGAAAGTTGTTGATGTTGTTTACTTTCTTCTTTGTCAGAAAGAGGGAATGTTTCCGCGACCCCTGGCGCGGTGTACGTGGCTACGACCGACGTCTTTTGGACATTTTGCTCTTCGTCAGGGATTGGCACCGCCAAATCGTCATATTCATCTTGTTCTTCGGCTTCAAAATGCGACACCATGAAGTGCCCAGAATGAATGGTCTCTTTGCCTGGGCGAGTCGGTCGTTTTTCTACATGAGTCATTGTTTTGTTTCTACAATTATTGAAGTCTGTGATCCGTTGGGGTATAGTATAATATATAAGTTTTAAAGATGTATCAACTTTTGGACTTGGCCATATTTTCACATATCACTCACATTGTTTTTTTCCATCTAGGTGACATTTTTCTTGTGATGTTACTAGAAATTTGACAAATGATCAAGACCTCGAGTTAATTATTTATACTAGCAACATTATAAAAGTGTGTCTAATAAAAAAATGATAAGAAATAAACAAATAATAATTAAAATTGATTTCAATATTTACAAGTATCCATCGTAGGACCACTCATAATCTACTTTATAAATATTACATGTTAATATTCTCTTTGGTTGGACAGATTCTTATGGAGATGAATAACCAAAGAATTTTCATTCAGATTTCGTTCCAAACAGCAGTTACTTCGCCGGATTTTAAATATTTTGTTGGTGACAAGTGATACCAAGTGTTGGCGTGGCGACGTATCGCCACGCTATATGACAAAATGCATATTTTTATTAATGTGCCTATGCGGCACATTAATAAAAATATACTAAATGAATTTATTATTTAAAATGTTTTTATCGCTTTGACTTTCGTCTTTAAGCCTAACTTAATTCGCGACCTTCTTTCTAAATGAATTTAGAAAATAACAAAAAGAATTCTCTAATTTTTTTACGTGCATAGTAACCATGTAAAATCGTATTTTCGTATTCAAGTGACGACGATTGCAGGGTTAATGATCGCTAAGAAATATTTTTAAAGCCTAGCTATAGCCACCGTCTGTAGTTTGCATGATAACAACATCAATCATATTTACATTTCAGCTTATTATTATGGCTCTATGTGCGACGGGCTTATGGAAGTACCTGTATCAGTAAACAATAAAAATTGTCTGCTGTCATTGTCAAACGAATTATAAAGGTAAAATAACAGATCAATGTCACTTTAGCTTTACCACTTGAACAACTGCCTCCAAAAATAATCAATTATAAACTGTTTTACGACCACGAAAAACGTTTTTAAATAGCTTATTAAACTTTTTCGTTTCGACAAAGAATAATTAAAGGGATCGTCTTGCTGAAATTAAAGAAACAGTGCTATTATATGCAGTGTACCAATCAATACATCTTTCATCATTTTATTGTCCTTTCCCGCCTTTATACATCCTGTTGAATTTTATCTAATCTTATCTTGGATATGTACTTAATTTTTCCATAAACAGTGCCTACAAACATAATTTCCTAAAAACAAGAGTAACAATGAATTCTCCCAAATCACATTCATCTCCTAATTATAAAAATTTAAAATTAAAACATCACAATTCTCCAAAAGAGCTGAAGGAAAAGTTACGGAAGGTAAATATGTAATCATTACGGAATATAGTCAGTTTTTCTGTCTGGAGAAAAAACAAATTGGTATGTTAATACTTTTAATAGGATTGAAGTAGCAAATTGAAATTGTAGGACTCTGAGGTTTGACTCTGCCCGCACCACCGCCACATCTATTACTGTTTAACAATGCAGTGAAAAGTTCTGTCGTATTCTGATGTGAAGGATGCCATAAGTGTGACTCACTTATTTGAGACATTTCGACTTAATCTATATGACAAAAAAAAAAATAATTCATTTCCTATGAGCATACAGTTTGCTTGATAGTCACTGCTGCCTTATCAGTCACCAACACTATACAGGAAAGGTGTTTTAACTGAAGCTGATCATGGGTGATAGTAATTCAGCAGGCATCCACACCCTCATCAATCAGTATGCAAGTACTGCTCCACTCTAGAAATAATGTTAGTAATAGTTCCCTATTAAATAATATTGGTTCTTCCAAATGGTTAGGAGTTAAGTTAATTCTATGCCTTTATGATGTAGACTTATCATGACAAATGTATGAAAGAGTTATAATTAATCGGTCCTACATCATCAACAGTTTATATTATGAAATTTTCTGTGGTTTGAAATTCATCAAGCTTTCAAGCCTCTTGCTGTCAGTAACCTAGGCAGTCATTAAAAATATATATAAAATATTGTATTAAGAAAACAAACAAGGGTTTTTCTTGAAAAGAAATGGCGTCACCTGAAGCTAAATAATATTCACACAATTAATCATTAAATATATATTGGTTTCAGGACTTTAAAAGTAAAGTGCAGAATTGCCGGGATATGTTGTTGAACAGATTCAGGGGAGACATAAGTGGACCCGATATTCAAAGTACACTCACAGAGATATATAAGGATGTAAACAATTTTTCAGACCAAATTCTAATTGATGATGAAGAAAGTGAAATACTAGAAGAAATTAAGAATGAACTCATCCAAGAGGAACTTGAATGGTATATATTGTTTCTTATTACATATTTAATGGAACAAATAATAGTATTTCTTATATCATGTTATCATAAATTACTAGAATTGTTTTTAATGATTCCGAAGTGTAAAGATGTGTTTTTGAGAAATATTGATTTCTCAAAAACACATTGGGTGGCCTAATCACAAAACTAGTGGTTTTAGTTATTTGCCTAGTTTTAGTGACTAGCCCGCAAGTTCGCCCTATTTCAGTATTCTAGACTACTTTACTTTATGTTTTTTGAAGACACGAGTCTATGTCGACAATCCTCAAAATCTGGAAGCCCTTAAACAGAATATCGCATAAACCTTAAACAGAATAGGAATGCTATATCACCAGAAATTCTGGCAAGATAGATAGAAAATAACATAAATTGGGCCTCTAATCATCATCAATTTTTTCGGCGACCATTTCGCCGATGTTATATTTTCTACGTTAAAAAAAAAATTTACATGCCAAATAAATATAAAAGCAAAATATTTTTTTACTCATAAAAAAAATAAAGAAAATCGGGTGACAACTTTTGCGCCACCCTATGTTAAATGTTTTAACTTTTTTTTTATCAAAAAAATTGTTGCCAATATATAAATATAATGTTTTGTGTTGCAGGTGGTTAAAGGAATATGAAAAATCACAAGTGGACATCGATTGGTCCTTAATGCAACAGGAAGATAATGTTATATGTCCTATTTGCCAGAAAACTAATTTTAATTTTGTCAAATGTGATATCCATTGTCCTAATTGTAAAATAACAATTAAAACAGATAAATCCCAGTTAGAAATAAAGAAAGCCATATTTGATATATTGGAGAAACACAACAATTTATGCACCCAGGAACCACAGTTCACAATAGTTACAGAATTAAATATTACCCATATGTATCTCATTTGTGATAGTTGCTCAGACATGCAGTTGGTTTTGTAAGTAGTATATTTTGTAATAACCTTTATTCTACGTTGTTCAAAAATTGATATTCTTACATGTGATTTTTTACCTATCCCTAATTTATTCTATTTTATATAAAACGTGATTATTAAAAACTGTTACAAATTAAATTAGTAACATGTTTATCATAACTATCCTCAAAAAACTTGTTATTTAGTTTTCAAATAAAATATTTTAAGAAAACACTATTGTACATTTATTTTGTGTCTTAAATATATTATATGCTTCCAAAAAAGGCAGTACAGAAATTCATTTCCCTAGTGTATCTTTGTCCTTTAATCATAATAATATGTATCAACACAAATGGTTCAGATTTGTATTGAACTTGATTGGGTTTTGAAAACTCCTTGCTCATTTTTCAGTCTTAATTCCCTGCACTCCTTTTTTATCTTCGAATCATTCTCAGCGTAACTATAATTTATGTTTGTTAAAGGGAGAGTAACGGTGCCGTAAAAAAAAAGTTAAGCTAGAATATGTATAAACAAAATGCACGCACGCTTTCTACACTCATAGCCCCACACTAGGATTTTTCTCCTGTGTCGTGGGTGCCATGGACACATAAAGACGAATACACAAACACCCAGAAAAGAAATCTAAACTCATCGTTCATATTTCTGTCTGGCCGGGAATCGAACCCGGAACCCACTGCGCGTCACACCGGTATGGTGACCGCTCCGCCACGCCGGGTCGTCAAAATGTAAAGATTTAGATTTTAGTTATGTAATCTTACAGAGATTACATAACTAAAATCTAATTCTTTTACATTTAATTTGTTTAAATTTTTGAACAGTTCATTAATATTTCATAACAAAAGAAAAAATGTAATCTAAAAAATAACATATCAGTCATTTGAATCAGATATCTGTAGGGAACACCTTTGGCTATTGTTTAAACTTACTCTGATTGACCACTGAACAGATACTATATTTAAAAATTTACTTCACATTAAATAGAGTTTATGATCTTAAAGCAGAGCCAAGATGGTCACCAAAATACTTAAATATTTTCAACCATTTTCGAATTAAGTTAATTGGTACAAATCATCACATTATCAACAATTATGCATCCTCCATGCTACTTTCACTTTATCATGTGTATGTGTCCATATGAGCCAATGTGGATGAGTCTGGGTGCATAATCTCAGTACTAAGATTTTTTGTATTTGTTTTAAATTATCATCGTGAACCCATTATTGTCCCACTGCTGGGCACGGGTCTTCTTTCAATATGAGAGTTTTAGGCCATAGCCCACCGCGCTGGCCATGAGCGAATGGGTAGACTTCACACTCCTTTGAGACCTGTTTTTTTTTGGAGAATTATCAGGTGTGCAGGTTTCCTCGCGTTTTTTGTTCCTTCACCGTAAAGCAGTGATAATTAATTTCTAATACGCAAAAAAAATTAAAAAAGTCAGTAGTGCGTGCCTGGGATTCGAACCTCGGACCTTTGATTGAGAGGCCGAGTTTCAACCATTCGACTATCACTGCTCAAACGACAACCATAAGGCTGTTTTAAATTATATTTGATTTTCATTGCCTAAGTGTTTAGTTTTTACTGGTGAAAGTAACTCGATCGCATTCATTGTTTTTTTACACAACTTCATTTAAGTTTTCATGTATTCTAAGTATCTAAGAAAAATATTCAAGAAAGGGTATGTGGTGAAATTAAAGTCTCATTCTTACAAAATAAAAATGACCTTTTAATTCAATTCATGAAGCATGGTAACAAGGTATATTGTAAATTATTATTACTCTGTCATATAGTTGGGGTTAGAACATTTTATTATATGTGATTAATTCCTACCAAAACATTAAACTAAACGGTAACTTGTATAAAATGTACATTAATAATAATAATAGTAGTATAAAACAGTACCATTATTTCACGGACATAGATGGGCAGCATTTGTAGTTGATTTCATCCTTTGTATAAAATGGTCGACTATATAAATTATTCTAGGCCTGAAAAAAAAATGAAATCACTGATTAACATATTCCGACATTACATTACATTCTACTTGGGTCATTTGATTTATGCTGGTATATAAATTGTTTAATATATAAATTCGGGTAGTGCAGTTGACCTATTAGTATCTTGTAGACTGATTTCTTATATTATATTCAATTACTGTAGTACTACTTCCCACTTGGCCATTCATTATTACTAATGACACATAACTAATTTAAATTTTTGTCTCCCACTAACGTTCTCTTGTACCCAAAGCAGAAGCGGTTGCCTCGCTTATATTATTAGAAGGGAAGAAATAACTCAAAATTTTGAGTTTTTAACATCACGAGCTAATAATTCTTCCTGCGTACTTTATACGCGTTTTTTTCCCGTTCCCCCAATCTCCCATATAATACAGCGCAACACATGAAATACTTTTCTTTATCCTTAACATAATTATATGATAGTCATAAAAATTTTATTGGTAAAGGACGGTTTCTTGAGAGATAAACGCTTTCTACATTCATATCATAGCCCCACAGTAGGATTTTCTTCTGTGTGTCACGGGTGCTATGGACACACAAAGTCGAATACACGAACACCCAGACCCAGAATAGAAAAAAACTTATCATTTACATTTCTGTTTGGCCGGTAATCGAATCCGGGACCCACTGCGTGTCAGACCGGCATGAAGACCGCTCCGCCACGCGGGTCGTCAAAAGAGAGAGATAAATATAGTTATAATTGAATGTACCGATTACTCACTATATAGGTAGACCTTGGACTTCCATGGGGTCTTCCTGGGCGTGCGCGTGCGTGTGCGCGGCGGTGGATGGAAGCATCGCGAAGTTGTGATGTTGCGGCCGCGGGCGGCGCGGCGAGCGCGCCGTGATCACGCGCGGCTTGTGGATCTCGTCCATTACTGAAGGCGCTACGTATGTGAAGCCCTGACATGCAAACATACACTAATGATATAAGTTCATTGATCCCGGTGTAACTTCATTGTACGGTTTTACAGCTTTGAATAAAACTGATGGAGAATGTAGATTAAAATTGACATATTTTTGGAGTTTACTCCTTAAGAATCGGTTTTTTGATATAAGGTGCACGGTATTAGAAAAATATGAGGAGTAAAATCAACTGAACGAATGACCTCGTTACGTTTTTGGTGTGAGCAGTGCAGCTCGATAGTGGGTAGTGTGTCTCACTCTTACTGATGACAAAACAACTTATAGTGGGGGTACGCTCTACGCACGATCTGGCTGCACTGGTTGTGAGTGTATTAAGACGTGTATAGAGTATGCTGCAAAGCGACTATATCTATATGTTATTGGGCTTGTTATTAATTATATTATTAAAATCTTAATTTAATGTTATTGCGCCTGTTTAAACAATCGTACTTAAGAAGTAAAGTCCAGTAGTGCGTCGGAGCTGACACACACATTTTTTTTTAATATGAAAGTATCAAAAGAGCATGCAGTTCTCTTATTGGTGTTAAATCTTCTGTAAAATAAGAAAAAATATCTCTTTTTTTCCTACAGATGATTAGATACCTATTACCAATTAGATACCGAATACGGTAGTTAAAATGGCGTTGACAGACAAACCTATGCCCAGCACTGAGACGAAAAAGCTACCAGCCGAAAATCAGTAAACATTTCCATAGTTTAACTTCTTTAGAATCGTTCTGATTTAAACCTCGATGAAACGAAAATGCGTCACAATAAAGAAACAAGCACATAAATGTATAGGTTTTCAAACAGAGAAAATGAGTATAAATACATTACATAGTATTTTATATGCTCGGTCTTCTCTTTGTGCGATGCTTCGCAGCTCAAAATATATATTAATTATTAATTATTTTATTATTATTAAGTTTCACGTCTAACGTGTGTGAAAAAACTTTCATCAGGTAGCTTGAATTTTTTCCACTGTAACTCGTAAAAGCAAATCAAATTCGATAGTTAATATAACCGAGATAACTAAACCACTAGTGCCGTGAGTCGGAATAAACGAATCGATGCAGTTACGGCTGCTCTATTAGCCACCCTAGCCCGCTCTCCCCTGATCTAGTTAGCTTAATGTATTGTTTTAGTGGATAGATTAACTTTGTTTAGCAATTTAAAAGGAATTGTAAAATTGTATCAAGTAAAAAAAATTTGTTTAAAAAAGAAAAAACTCACATCGTAAAATAATTAAAATAAAAAAACACGACTACTTAAAACTATTTTTAATATATGTATATATATATTTAATTTAAAGCTTATATGAGTTTTCGTCAAAACATTCAATTCAAAGCATTTTATATATATATTTTTAATATATGTATTTGTAGATTGGTCTATTGCCAATTGGTAGCGCATGCAAAATAGACATACATACAAACAAACATTACCCTGTTTCTGACGCAGTCTGTTACATAACATAACAGTAAAGACACAAAATGATTACCAGGTGGTAGAACAAATGTAGTTCAACCTGGGAAGTACCACCGCCACACCTATTTCTAGCGTGAAGCAGTTCTTGTGATTCGGTGGTTGCCGGCTCACTTCTATATGAGGCAACCATCTCAGTCCTCGGGAATAGCATCGCCTCTGTGGTCAACTTCAGATGGAACCCCTGTGCTATATGAAGTTGCTTACAAATGTCTATGGGCGGCAGTAACCACTTGCCATCAGGTGGGCTGCTTGCTCGTTTGCTACTTCATATTT
>DWNE01002899.1:0-17719 GCA_018249875.1 Cecropterus toxeus | reverse complement strand
GTCGTTCCGTGAGCGTCGCGGGCGCGGGCGCGGGGGCGGGCGCGGGCGCGGGCGAGGCGGCGGGCGCGGGGCTGCCGTCGGGCTCGCCGGCCGCGCTGCCCGAATTCTGCCGCGCCGCAATCCAACCAGTGCTTAGTATCTCTCGCTCGCTCTCGACTTCGTCGGATCGACGGTGCCGTTCCCGGTCGCTCGGAGGGACGATATGGGCGGGTGCGGGCACGTGTTGCCCTAGTGTTTAATGCTTTGCCTGCGCCCGCCGATATCGTTCTCCGGCATGGACGTATCGATCGATACGATTATATTACAGACTAATTTATAGTAAACAAACAAAGGATATCAATGATATAAATTCATAAATGTTGTAAATGCGAACAAAATAAATTTCTGAAGATTTTAAAATATAAAACACGTACCCATAATGTACAATTATTTTAGGAGATAGCACTAGTACAATGTTCTGATTCTATGACTATACACCGTAACAAAAATTATTACCATAACTATTTTCTCTTCCTCCCACCTTTTCCTTTAGTCTTTAAAATTATGATTCCCTAAAATCTTATGAGCCTTGTTATATTATAAATGTGTAGAATAGTTATTTGATTAAATCAATATATGTTTATGTCACATACATTTTACACATCACTTATTTTTTACACATTTTACAATAACTCGACCTCTGCACTATATTCCCAGAGACAAATAGCAAATGTGTATCTGATTTATGTACATACTACAGTCCAACTACTTCCAAAACGCCATATTCTTTCCAGTAATAAGTTTTAGGAATATACAGCATCTTCATTAAATAATTCAATGAAAATAAGTGCAAAGATGAACAAAGAGTAAGAAATATATCAACTCAAATTTTTACCAAACTCAAACTCAAAACTTTACCAATATAAATACTGTCCTAAATTCAATACTTCACATTGAAACTTCTAAGCTATGTTCATTGAGTAAAGTTTGTCGTATCCTGTATAAATTGAATGTATCTGAGTGTTGTTTTCTTCATGTAAAATACACCAATTAATAGAACTAATGTACTGTAGATCCATTCGCTCTACAACTACAAACTTTTAACATCTATCCAATGATAACAGATACATAATTATATGAAATAAGAACGAAATATTACATCATATCTGTGAATTCTAAGTGTAAACTCTAATTTTCCGTATGTACAGCTGTGCTAGCTCTCTGACAAGCGACAGAATCTACAGCATTGCGTTGTTCAAACCAGAGACACACATTGTATTTATAATTAAATGTATGTAATCGTTCGTTTAGTGTGTCTTCGGTTTTAATCCCATTTTAGAGCACACATTACTATCCCTCAACATTTAACAAGTCTAAACTCTCCATAATATATCTCGACAGTATGTACTCGAAAGCAAACTTAGACTTGCACACACTAAGTACATTTGCACGCAAATATAGATTTGTATATCGGCTTGAGGAGCCTGCAATGCATGCACACGTCGTCGCGGCTATAAATCGACGCGGGTGAAGCTGTATTATATTTGTTAGCAAACGTATCTCAGAGTGGGAAGTCAGCGGAGGGTCGTGTGAGGCACACATTGTCAACACAGTGGTAAGTGAGTTGGGTTAGCACACGCCACAGTGAGCATACGACAAGCGGACATACCTGCTGGGCTTTTTTCATGCGGATGGCGCTGCGGTTGTCCCTCGCGCGTTGGAGATACGGTGCCTTTTGCTCGGAAGGTAACGCACGCCATTTCTTAAGAATTTGCTTGCACCGGTCCACCCAATTGGGGAACTCTGTCTTCCATTCCGGATGGTTCGTGTTGGCGTACAGTACTGCTGATATAGTGGCCGCCGAGCCCAGGCCTATAATAATGTTTATATTGTAATTGTTTAAGTTTTTATTTTATTAATTACATGTATGTACGAGTGTTATTAAAAAAAAATTAAGATTTACGTATCAAATGTAAACCCATTAAATGTATTAAATCAGAAATAAACAAATTAAAAGATTTGGATTCTAGTCAAAGACAGTAAATGTAAAAAATATATGTATAAGTTAGTGTTCATGTCCCGTACGGTAAAATGTATACGACTCGAATACTGAATATTGATATATACTAGACCCATTAAATTAGTAAGATACATGTGAATCAAATAGTTCACGAATTATGTCAAAATTATTGATCTGTAATAAATCTATATGTGATTCGTGTCTACGACACATAATGTGTGGATGTCGAGTACTGACTCTCGTCGGCGCGCATCTTGTCGGCGCTGCGCTGGTTGTAGGAGGGCGGCGGCGCCGCGCCCGCGTCGGCCCACGCCGCGCCGCACTCCGGGAACAGCGGGCTGCTGCAACACGGGGCCGAACGTTACCACGACTAGTATAAATCTATTTAAATCGTATAATTGTGACTACATTTACATTATTGCAGTTCATATCAGTGTATCTAAATTAGAGATACAATAGACATTTTTACCTAAAACCGAGTAATCGGCGTCGTCCCCGGCCAAATACCGAATACTATCAGACTGATGATTGATATCGACTTATCTCATTGTAGTGTCTGCGGTAACGATGTTGCGTTCGAACGTTCTTGTAATATATTATACTCGCAAATGTAACAACTTTCCATTTGTGAGTATACTTTACATGAATTTTGTACATATCACAATTCATCAAATTGATTTATTTTAAGGAACGTGCAATTTTTTTGCTTCGAAAACATACGCTGGAAATACACTTCATGCAAATACCTTACGACTCATAAATTTGTAGTATCATATGTAATATTTTGTAATTAACATTAATACATATATGAAGAGATGTGTATAACTTTTAATTGTAAGAGTGACCTAATAAAACGAATACTTGCCGAATATTCGTGAGATCACTAATCTAAACATGTAACCTGCAGACTACTGATACTACAATCAATAATACCTGCTACCAAACTCTGCGTGGTACGGCGACGCATAATCCATTGGACTCTGCAGTTGTTGCCGCTGCTGCGAGTACGGCGTGCTCGCCATTGAATTAACGTACGATACTGATGACTCTTGAGATTCCTAGATAACAAGAAATTGCAATTAACTCTAGCATAAACATTATCTTTTATAAACAATAATTGTCATAGTCATTAATAGTTTCATTAAGTTATAAGAAATGAAGTGTCATTTAAATTGCATTACGGAACTTCCTCATTTAGTAGTAGTCCTAAAAACGGATATGACAGAATCAGCAAGAAAGAAAACATCATAATAATTAATTTTGTTTTTTTTTTTCATTTATTTAATACAAACAAATTTACAAAGACTTAAATCATAAAGCTTTGCATAAACCATATAGGTTTATCCGCAATTATGGTTGGTAAGAATTGGTAAAGAGGATCACATGACACTTTCCCCACATAGCCCCATACAAAAAAGAGGTGATTGAAAATCACCAATGACAATTACAATCTTCGACAGCAAAAGCTTTGTCACTTCGATATACATTTTATATACATATTCCTTATATCCCTTTATTTATTAAGTTACTGTTGTATATTTTAAGATTTAAAGGGCAATAAATTACCATTATGACAAGATAGTAAGACATACCTGCGAATCATCAGTTAAAACACCCTTGAATATCTCATCGACGTCGTTGCTGTCCATGTCGGGCAGCGAGTCGCGCACCATGGCGTCCAGGTTGACGCCCAGCAGCGATAGATCGTCCTTCGGCGATATCGTCGACGCTTGCGACGATCCTCCGGTTTCTGTTAGGGGGATATACGTATGATATAGGTGACGATATGGGTGTATAAAGGATGGGGGCTTTAGGGGGAAATTAATAAATCTTTAAAAAGAAAAACTATTGTTTTTTTTTGGCGAAAAATTTCAATGTCAATTTATTCCGGACTCCCCTTAGCATCGGAAAAAGCCGGTTTTTTTCGCCAACCACCGATTTTGGACTCCTTATAAACTAAGGTCTTCACAAACTATGTCCATGGACGATACAAAGGTTGTGTTGGTCTGGTTGCAACAGGAAAAGCGAGTTAAATTTCTAATAGTGCTAAAAAAACCTTTGTATTAAAAAAGGTTATAATAAAAAAGTTAAGTTATAATAAAAAAAGGTTGTATTAAAAATACATGTGCCTGTTTGAGCACGTCTTTGAAACAGCGAAGTACACGGTAAGTGAAAAAGGATTTTATAATTTTGATTGATGAGAAAAAAGTGTTCCTTTCGAATCGAACTTTAAATGCCAAACCTTAGAAATATAGTACATGAATATGAACATAATATGGCTTACTAGCCATATTATATCTTTATACTGAAGCTAGATATACATGTAAAGAGGATTTAAGGTAGGATAAATTCTGGGGTTATTATACTAGTAATACGTAAATACGTACTAGTAGTTAAAAAAAATAAGGTTGAACAATTACCACTAGTCTCTGTTTTAGTGCTGTGCACTGTAGGAATGCTCTCGGTGGCAATGGTGGGCGGCGGCTCGGTTTCGCTGGGCTGAGGACCCAGTATCGCATTCTTCAGGGCTGTCGAGTCCTCCGTGTGTTTCAGTTGACCGTCGTCCATCACTTCTGTTTTGATCTTGGTTCCGTCTAAACCGATGCCGCTGTAAGGATCATCTTTCTCGTCCTTCGGTTTCAGTGACTGAAGAACTTCTATTTCTTCCTATATTTGATAAACAAAAATACCTTATGAAACATTATTACAATCACAGAATGAAGGGATACAAATTTAATTATTTGAAAAACATCAACAAATGATCAACATCATGATGTCACATAATATGGAGAATTGGAGACCATTAAATGGATGAATTATCTTTTTAATGCATTCAGATTTTAAAAATATCACTTTTAAGCATTATCACCTTATAAATAATCTGACTTACTAGTAGCATACTTGAGTGTACAATTAAAGATTTTAATTTTATGAGCTTGGGCTGATCCAAATCAAGACTATATACACATCACATGGTTTCAACTAAATAAACCAATAAACATCGCCGAAGAAAAATGTATTCCATTTTTCTTCGGCGATGTTTATTGGTTTTGCCTCCATTGCAGCTTCGTGATTTGTTTGCCCTGAAGATTGGATATAAGGATAGATATAAAAGTTACCGTGTTAAGACAAATGGTGACGGAGTTATCAACCGGGAAGGGTGTAAGCGCAGGCAGCACGTCCTCGCCATCACTGTCCGAGTGCTCAGGCATGTCACGCAGCTCGCGGTAGCCTTCTGGCGTGCCAGGGCTCTCCAGGGGATTGCCTACGGGAAATCAGGATAAGTTAGGACAAGTTTTGTTACAGTGACAGCTGATCTTTACAGTTCACCAGCGTACTGTGACATAACATGTATCATAAACAGGCCAATCTAATTAATGGTTAAGTTAATAATGGAATACTTTTTCATTCATCTTACATTTATTTAATTAATAGAACTTTTTCTTAATTGTATAAAAAGACACGTCTTAAGTACAATATATTATCTTTCTGCAACTTAATGAGGCTTTATCTTACATACCTGTTGAGCTTACAACAGATTTCGCAGGTTCCAGCAAATCTTTACCGAAAAACGCCTCCTGCATGTATGACGGAAACTGTTCCATAAGCTTCGACCGCGGCTTGCGACGTGGTTTGCGCTTGTAGCCCGGCGATTCTAGTAACACAAATATTTGGTGAAAAAAAATATATGAAGAAATGTAAAGAGACCTACAATCAAAATCACTGCATTACTACTACTCCTACTTTTTAATATAAAAGAGTAACTTTTAAGTGTTTGGTTTAATTATTAAAAATCCAAAATATATATACAGTATGATAAAGTTTAGGAAACCAACCGTTTTAGTTTAGAAAAGAAACAAATCAAGTGTTATTTTTTCTCTAGCAAAGGCGCACGAAAAAGGGACTAGTATAAGCAAACAGTATCAGATATCAAATACATATATTTCAATATCAGAACTATAAATCTAATAAGTTATATTAAATATTTAATTAGACCACATCAACTTACCTCCCGAGGCGGCATTCCCTTCGGCGTCCTTCTCATCATTCTCCTGCGCCTTGATGGTGGTCTGTCGTTGTCGCACAACAAACCCACCGATGCCCAGCTTGTTGAGATTCCGCTGCCGCTTCCGCCTCAGCACCGTCAGCCCAGAGTCCGTCGTGTAGATGGTGAAGCCTTCGGGAGCCGGCCCGTCGTTCGCCACGTTCCATAGGATGCCCTCCTTCAGATTCGTGTTCGCTTGGATACCTGTTTCAATAATATCTTTTGTGTAGCTCAGAGCCATGAATGGTGTTTCCTTTTCTGTTTTGTGCATATAAATAATGATTTGAGTAATAAATCTGAATTTCGTCAACTTTAATCGATAAAATAATATTTAATCGAACAATTTTAGTAATATTTAATAATAAATCAAATCCTTTTTAACTTTGTAAATTAATGTATCTACATAGTAGTCACTACTCTCCTTTTGACAGTGTTAATTTGAATAAATATGAATCTCGTAAAGTTTTCAAATACATTCAACACATAGGTGTTAATCAATTTTAATTATTTTTTAATAATAATCATCATCAATAAAATTCTGTTGATTAATATTGTCAATTGTCAATTTCTTTCACATTATAGTGTGTTAATTTTATATACCCTGAAATGAAAGGGACTACGCGGGGAGCATACCTGGTTCCTCCTTAACTTCCGCGGTGCTGTCTGGCTTCGAGTCGTCCCCAGCATCTGGTTCTGCGTTCTGAACCACTGTTTCAATAGATGCCATTATTTCTAATCCATAATGCCAGCGTCAAAAATTTAAAAATTGTCATTAGATACATGGTAGAACTCAAGATAACAATCGTTTTTGTATCTACAGTTTAGTATTAGTATTGTATCTGTTATTCTAATATGTATCTAGTTTTTGTGTTAATATAAATGTGTTTTATTAGCTTATGATTCGATTTTAATTGTTTCTGTATGCAAATGATTTTGAATGGCTAGAATTAAGCATTCTGAATGACAAAAATGTCAGAAGAAATAATATGTCGCTGTATATTTATTTGTTTTTACATTAAGGTCATATTTTTTTCAGCTGACACTTTTGCACGTTTATTTAAATTATCTACAAACATATTAGCTATAATTAAAAGACGTTTTGACGGGAGCGTCCCACATGCAAAATGAATAAAAATTTCGATTTTGATGATAGTGATTAGTGGAACATTCACTTCATACAACAATTGAAAATGTTACCAGATGAAATGATGTACTAAAATCTGTGCACAGTGCAATGTTCGACTACACAAATTACATCCATTACCAAGTATCTGTTCCCTTAGTATAGGTTTATTGCGTTTCCTTGGACAATCATACATTGCAATATACATTGCACGTTTACGTTTCCGCTTCTGTCAAACTTTGCAATATATTTTGCAATGATGTGGTAAAACGGAAACTGATCGGTTTGAGGAAACGTAATAAACTACGTCCGGACACAGTATAACGTGACTACACGCAAACGCTCCACCAACAACAATAAACTGTCGTCTCACCGGCGTCCTTTTCCACGTTGTCGTTCTTGAAGCGGCGCTTGCGTCTCGTGTGCGTGATCCCCATCTCCGCCTCGAGCTGCTTCATGTGATGCGCGCCGCGCTGCGAGAGGCACACGTCGTCGACGTAGTACTCGCCGGCCAGCCCGAGAGCGTGCGGGGTGAGGCGGGGCGGCGCGCGGGGCGCGGCCGCGGGGGACGCCGCGCGCGCCACGTGCGGAGGGGGCACGTCGCGACCGCGGCATAACGAGCACTTGTACCTGGGATAAGATGTTAGTTTTGTCGTTTATCGAGTTACGGATGGCGCTGAAATTCTTCATATCATGTCTTTATTACTAGGGAAGTAAGAATATTACATTAGTTGTTATTTATTGAGTCGTGGATTGCACGCGAACCCGTTATTTTACAATGTGTGATAAAAAAAATACATTTTAATAAAAGTGACATGTGAAGCAGTTAGTAATAATAGTATAGTAGTACAGTATTAACTAGTTCTTGCAACTTCTCCATCCGTAGACAACGGTAACTACTTACTATCAGGAAACTTGTCGACATCATTAGATTCAAGACTTTTTTAAAATAGTAGTACCTAACTTTAAAACAGACAGACTACCTAATAGAATGTAGTCACCGTGGCCCACGGACGTTTGCAACACCAAAGTGGACATTGCATGGCCAAATTGAAGGCCTTTTTGTGATAAAAATGAAGAGTTCCAGGTCATAGCACCCCAGGAAAAGAAAAATAAGAATACTTTAAGTAAAATTCATGACTAACGTAACGAACGGTGTAATTTTGGTTAATAAAATATATGGCCTACCCAGCGCGACAGCAGAGTTCAGCGTCGTTTTCGCTGCGGATGTTGTCGCAGGCAGCGTGCAGCCAGCGCCGGCAACCGAAGCACTGGATGATGAGCTCTCCGTCCGAATACGGCTCCGAGCACACGCAGCACATCACTAGCGACGCACACGGCGCGCATTCTGCTCGACACAATCACTTGCATATGAGAGATGATTATAAAATGGTTTTGAAGAACTTGTTTAGAATCTTCGATTTGAAACTCGATGATGTATTACGAAAGCATTTGTCCCCGCTACAACTAGATGGCGCTGTACCTCTTTCTGAATCACGCCAACGATTTTACTTCGTAGGTTGTACAAGAGTTTAAGCCTGATATATAAGAAAAAAGGTGTCCGAACATGGGCTGCAGTGATACCTTAATCGATGATTTTTTTTATTATTATGATTATGAAGTATTCACTTCCGGCGTGTGCACAACACACACGCATCCTATTTGATTGAAAATATTCATTAGAACATAATTAATATACTTCAACCGATTTTTATAGTATATTGGTGTTGGCAAAATGCTCATACCCGTATAGTTATCACACCAGAGTGTCGTATCAGTGGTTCCACAGACGAGGCACCGGCGACATCGCTCGCAGCGCCACGCACCGCGAGGGACATCGGGCAAAGCGGGCCGCGCGCAGTACGTATGCCATGCTGTATCACAGTCGTCACACAGCACCAGCAGCGGCTCGTCCCCGCGCGACCCGCACCCCTCGCACACCGTGCACTCGAGACACCGCCAGCCGAGCGACACTATCACCGCTGACACCTGCACAACGATAGAGACATAAGAGACATTGCAATCTCGCTGAGACTGGACGAATAACACTACATCATCATCATACGTCCAACTACAACAACCCATGTTGGTCATTCACCAGATGTCATTATAAAATTAGAGTCGATTTGTATGTTTTTACAGAATTGTTTCATCTTCCTATTTAATATGAAATAACAAGAGAGTATCATTGGCTAACTAATAAATTGTACAAATACAAAATATATTGAAATTCCAAAATAAAATGTTTTTTTATATCTCTACCGTAAGATAAAATAACAATATATGGCCATGCAAGCTTAAGAGGCTTTCATATTACCATTCAAGGTAATCAATCACAGGTGCTATAAACAACAATATACTAACGAATTTCAAGCTCTTAACTTATATAAACCTATGTAATTTGTTACAATACGTTACCTTTATATTAACACAGTAGGGATGGTAAGTTTGACCACACTGGGCGCATGCTATCAAGCATCCTTCAGAATCTGTCCCAACAGCTCCGCACATTACACATAAATCTTGAGTTAGAACAAACTTGTCCTTACTTGAACACAGAACTAGTTTATTTTCCATGCCTGCAACGAAAAAAAAAAAACACAATTATAATAAAAAAGAATGTACTGTGTGCCTGTATGTTATTCAAAAATGTAATGTTTATTCAAAAATTCAAAAAACTATTAAATAATCAGTAATATATACAGTACTATATTTTTTTGTCTTTTTTCTTTCTGTCTATCTGTGTAATTAAATCAAACGAAAACTACTGTATTTAAGTTTTCGGATTAAATATGTATATAATTATAGTAAGGCTTGAGGTAAAATTTATTCATAATATTTCAAGTTATACAACCGTGTTTGAAACGTCTTCAATATAAATCTAAAGCAATGTTTAATTCAACCTTCAAATAAATTATTATAAAAGTATATCAATAAATGTTTCAACTACAAAGGTACCTGGATCATCCTCCGAAGTTTTATTATCAGGAGCTTGTGGCCTCTGCAATCCTAATCCTGGAACTCCAAACACTCCTCGCATCTTGGGCTTGGAACCTCTTTTGCGGCCGAAGTCTAAGACCGAACGTTGCCGCTTTTGGAAGCCCAGCTTACCCGTGGGAGGGAACCCACCCTTCAACTTATAACCACCAATTTTCTTCTTGGCGACTTTTGACGACACCGTAAACGGCTTTCCTTTACCGAGACCGACATCAGGCTGTTAAGTAAGAAAAAAATAAATAAAAATAGCTAGTATATATTACAAATTTCATTGGGATTGAATGCATAAACATACCTTTGATTCTATTGCAAGAGGATCCTGCTCATGTTGCGAATTTTCGTCGCCAAATGACGAATCTTGTGACGTAGACGCCATATTGTCCTCCTCAAAAGCTTTTCATAGAAATAACAAAGTAAAATATAAATGTTAAACTCGCATATAACAGATATGTTCGATTATTGCGAATGAATGAATTTTATGTTTGTAATTTATGCATTCCAAATTGTGCCATTTACAATTATTTGCTTGAATCCTTCAAGCAAATTGACTGCAGGTAATAATATGAAAATTATAAAATAATACTTACATCCAGATTTAGAGCCAGCTAACTGCATATGACTTTTGCACATGGGACAATTGTATTCATACGATGGATTTTGTTCTTTCCTCTGCCTGTACTGCTGAGGATCTGCGTCGGGGTCGCACATTCCGTGAACATACCTTAATGTAATGAAAATACCTAGTTAAATTGAGTCATCAACTCTTATTTGAAAAGGATATCGGACAAATGTTGACATCAGATAGAACCCCTGTTCTATATGAAGTTGCTTACAGACGTCCATGGGCGGCAGTGGCTACTTACCATCAGGTGGCGGACTACAAGCTCGTTTGCTGCTTCAATGTGATAAAAAAGGTGGATTTAGAGGTCTGATCAGGGCGCTGATTTTAGATGTGTGTTGGTGAGTATGTATTCTAGTTGACATGAGCGAGAGTGCACGCGCGGTCACCTGCGGCAGGAGATGCAGCGGATCATGTCGCGGTAGGCGGCGGCGCGGTAGGCGCGGCGGCAGAGCGGGCAGCAGGAGCCCTTGTTCCGCTGCTGGTAGCACGAGTCGCACACGGTGTAGTGCGCGTGCCAGCGGGACGACGGGCCCGCGCCCGGCGACCGCGCGCCGCAGTCCGAGCACACGCGGCAACACTACACACATAATACACTATTATAATAACAATGATTTTCATACTAATATAGAAAGGAATTTTAGATAAGGGCGAAATAAGGCATTGAGCATCCTGTTAGTTTTTAAAAATAAATACGAACTAATTCATACAAATCATTTTGTATAAATAGATTTAGTAGATCAGTGTTTCCCAACATGGGGCCCACGCCCCACAGGGGGATAATTTGATAGTTAAAGGGGAGCAATTGTAAAAATGAACTCGACACGACTTTAATACTTTAGTTGTGGGTTATAATGTTAAAGCTAATGTTTTTCGAGCATAACCCTCCTTCTGACACGGTCTGGTCTGACGCACTCGTAAATTATGTATCCACCATACGTAATTTTAATGCCCAAAAATACTACTCGTAGACTCCAAAAGTTCGTTAACACTGTAGTAGATACCGATTGTTTACAATTTGCAAATTCTTTTTATGAATTATTCATTTAAAATACATTAACGAAGTTACGTATTACAAAATAAACAAAGTGTGTGCATCAATCGATTCATCTGACACTATTAGTGGATTAAAAAACCTTATCAACAGTAGTACAGGTACAGGTAAGTGTGTCACTGACCTTGCACTTCCAGCCGTACTTGGGCACGGTGGCCATGACGGGGCGCAGGCAGGTGGCGTGGTAGAGCTTGTCGCAGTGCTCGCAGGCCACGGCGCGCGCGTCGGCCGGCGAGCCGCCCGCGCACTCTCCGCGGCACACCTGGCACACGCGGCACGCGCGACACGCCCAGCCCGCGCGGACGCCTGCACACACCGACACACCGCATGCTTAATGGAACACTGACTGATTAAGAGATAAGTTAAAATTGAGTTAGCGCCATCTACCGTCTACCGTTTGAATTACGTTGAAATTACGATTTGTTGGCGCCTTAGCGTTAATTGATTGTTAATTTTATCCATCAACAAGCACGAAAAAGCCTCATTGCAAGATTTGCGATTTCCCAAAAATCGTCTTTTTTGAGTTAAGTCAGTATTCCAATAAGCACGCGACATATTTATAACACTTCAAAAGCCGCCATATACATTAATGCCGGCAGTATAGTCTACGAGCCGTTGTATATCGCACTGCCAAAACCAGTCTCCCCTTACAATTGGAAGAGACCTAATATATACATCACCACGCTGCACCAATAGAGATTAGTAGAAGATATGGATTAGTAGCAAAATTATGTCTGTTTTAAATCCATCCATACAGCAAGACATCCTTGTACAGTCAAGGACTAATGATGGTTATACAATATACGAATCAAAATGACGACTACAGTTTTTATGTAAAAATGACATAATTTTAGTAGTAAATAAAAGCTTTATGGGAGGCAATGTTTATACGACTTTACAAGTTTTAAGAATGCAATGATATCTTTATTAGACTTTTTGTGGCACTTATCAATTTTATAAAACTTCTGAATCCGGTTATGGATGTCCATAGACACCGGTCTCTGGAGTAGTCACTTGCAATGAGATAGATTGCATGGGTATTTTAATCTCATATATTATAATAAATATTACTCTTACAGTTAGAACAACAATAATAGTAGAAACAACGCATCATGGAACATTAATACTAATATTCTCTATCACAAATATACATATTTAAACATTTAACATACCTGGCAACTGTGCAAGTCCAACACAAGTGCCATGATAATGAGCACCACATATAACACAAGTCATTAGATTGGCTATGTCACCAATGGTTCTACACGTCCGACATTCTGTATCTGCTGCACCTGGACATGATATAAAAAAAAATTAACGATCGATTTTCCTACAAATGTACAAAGGTATATGAATACATGTGAAAATAAATAAAATTCTCTACTTACATATAAGTGGCACTTGATATAAATGATCTTTACAGAACGAAGATTTCGTATGAAAATCAATAAAGCCACCAGATGCAAGAACACATGGTAGATGAAAATATTTACTGCAACTCATCTGCAAAAATGACAAATATAATGAAAAAAAATTAAAAAAAAAGACAATTTGGATTTTTTTTATGTTCATATGTAATGTTATACCTTGCAAGGAATGCTTGCACCATGCCTTTGACAAAAAGAGCACTTCCTAGACAGAGACATAGTTACTATTCCCCTAACTCTGGCTTCCTCAAGCTGTTCCTTGTCTTCCTCTATACTTGAAACAGCAGCCACTTGGTCTTGAAATGGGGGACTAAACTCGAGGCAACAGCGATGAACATAGAACATCCTTGCGCTAACAACTGCAGGTAGTTCTATAGATTCTACATGTCCAATTATTGACAGTTCATCAGTATGTTCCATGTTGTAGAGAGGAGTCCTGTGAAACAGATTTCGCTATTAACCTAGCCAAACTTGTAATTGAGAACATTTTCATTAAAAAATCATATGTTCATTTACATTTATTAACAAAAATATATATTTCTATTTGGTGTAAAGAAAAGGCAGAAAAATACGATAACTCACTTGCATTTATTGAATGCTTTCTGACGCCTGCTTAAAGGCATGGTTGTTTGACTCGCTTGGCTATTAACATCTACAAGTTCGGGCGGCGGAGACGCCAGGCCAGCCGGCACTGGCATGGTTGGAGTGCTGGGCGTGGTCACACTCGTGGGAGTGGCGCCACCTGAGTTTGAAACCACTGGTGTTGACCCTCCATCCCCTTCAATGTTGCAAGAGAACTGTCTCATCTCTCCTTGTCCTAATTGACTGCGCTCACTTAGGTTGCATAAAGCACAGACTTTTCCAGGCCTAAAATTAGAATTAACTCATTAAATAGAGAATATTACATACAACTATACTTGTCATTTTCATCGTCAACATTTTCATTATTGTCCCACTGCTGGGCACGGGTTTTCTCTCGGAATAAAAGAGTTTTAGGTCATAGTCCATCTTGGTGGCCAAGTGTGAATTGGTTGGTAGACTTCACTATGAGAACTTTTTTTTTTAGAAAACTTTCCAATGTCCAGTTTTCTCACTATGTTTTCCTTCACCGTAAAGAGTGATAGTTAAATGCTAAAACGCACATAATTTTAGAAAAATCAGTGGTGCATGCCTGGAATCCCTTCAACCATTAGGCTATCACTGCTCTTTTCATATTATTCTGCATAAAATATATGTGTGTATGTATTGTATGCATAAAATACCATTTTTCAGGCATGTATGGTGGTTCCTCCGGTGCCGGCATAGTAAAATCATCTTCATCCATCATATCGTCGAGAGCGTCGTCGCGGCTCACGCGATGCCTTTTCGCTCCTCTAACAGAGCCAGGATTGCTCCTATACCTGTATGATAAAAGTTAGCTGTTAGACTTATCATTGATATCAATATTTAATTTTAATTTTAGGTTTAAAGATCTTTATTTCTCATATTTATGACAAATAAAGAACTTTTTATGAGAAATAAAGATCTTTAATAATAATCGTAATTAAATTTAACATACAACATTGCAAAGTTCCACAATAGAAACTAACTGCAATCTATATGCTTCTGTGATTATTTATAACTACTATTAACTATATATTTATAAAGGTTTGATAACTATTCTTTGGATCAGGTCAAAAAGTCACATTAAAAAAAACCAATATTGCTATAAATTTGTCAAATTTGGAAATTAATTCTTGTTTACGTTTAGGAAACAAAATGGTATTTTCCTAAAAATGTAGTGCATACTTCAGAGGACTATTAATAGCACTTTTACCTCCTAACTATCTTTCCCTCTCGTGCAAGCTTAGCACCTTCTTTCCTCGGTCTACCAGGCCCTCGTCGACCGGATGTAAAAAATGGCCGAGCATAAGGTTGGTGATGAAAAAACGCAGGTTGGGAAATGGCCCCATGAGGCGAGGCCGGCTCTTCCCCCCGCGGCGACGACGCGCATGATGTTGGTGTCGATGCAGGCCTTGCGTAAAAGTCTACAAATAAATTTGATCATCAAAAAAGGAGATCATATATCATAAAATTTGGTATCAAGCCCCGAATTCATAACTGTAAAGCTACAAAAGAAAATGGCTGATTTAAAGGTCGTAGAATGAGTATGATTTATTCAGGAAGATACCACTTCCAGCTTAAACAAATATTTGTATTTTGCTTTAATTTTAATGTCTTCCATTTTTTTGTTATTTTTATAATTGGATAACGGAATTGTGAAAGGTAATACTCGGTCAAGAAAATATTTAATGTGTTTATAAACTAACGGTTACTGTTGCCTGAAATAAATAAATTATTATTGTCATATGTGACGACCGTCTTTGTACAGGAGTAGCACTACATTTGTGATTGACTTAAGATGGAAACCCTATTTTATACAATGTTAGTTACAAATGTATCTGGCGGAGAATTGCCCCAACTACCAGGTGGACTAAATGCTTGTTTGCAAAATAAATCATAAACAAAATCAGACATCTATTTAAATGGATTATATAAAAGAACCAAATTGTAGCACTGGTTGGAGTTCTATCATTGCTCTCAAATCATGCCACAGACAGATATGCAGACATAAAAATATACACATTAAATTTATAATACCCTCATTTGCATCATAAGTTGAAATATAGATGATGTTCTACAAGTAAATAAACAACTGACAACTCGTAATACTGAAGTCCAATAAGCCATTTCAACTGTGATTTGAGTTTACTTAAAAAAAAATATAATTCCTTTTAGTCATTCCATTAAAGTAAGTAAGTAAGAGGATAACAAAGCTTCAATACAAAGGAGAATCATATTTTTTAATTACAGCTATGATGGATAAATACTTGCTTTCAACAAGTTACTAGTTTTCGTATATTGTATACAAACTCATTTTTACTTTTTTTCATGCATGTAACCATGCATTTTTTTCATGTATGATAAAAGTTATGTCTATCAGTAAAAACCATACATAAATGTTAACTATAAGACAACAACCAAAACTAAGGTCAGTAACGAATATAACATAATTATTATTTGTGTATTGCGTTCATTTTAAATAAAAATTATTGCAATAATTATGATTAATGTGGTAAGGGGTACTAACCCGAGGTATATCAACTAAGTTCCGAAGAATAACAACACATCTGTATTAAACATTATTTAAGACTCTGATATTATGGTATTAAGGTCACAGATTCATGGCAGTAACTACTTGAAAATGAAATGGACTGCAAGCTTGTCCTCTACTTACAAATTTTTATAGAAATTAGCAATTGCTACATGTTTACTCATATGACATTTTAGAACTAGCTGCCTAATTGTTATAAGTTTCAGTTCTAATAAATCACATATCACATATTTAAAATAATATTGATAGTGAAATCTTTATCCATGTAAAATTAGTACTTTCCTATACTTGAACTTATTTGTCATATTCGTAGTAATTAGTATAATATTCATAAATTGTATATTACTTGAAAAAATATTTATTTAGCACGGATTTGTAGTTATCACTGTCATTGCGTTGAATTAAATAATAAAAGTTACCTGAAGACGGCGGGGCTTCACATTCTTCCTCCGAACCATCGTCAGCTAATAAATCGACGTCCAAAACGCCCTCGTCTGGTACGTCCATCTAAAACATTGAATCCACCGATGCACTAGACGCACTCACGTTGTACTGATACGATGAAAATTATGTTTACAATGAAACTCCAAACAAAAAGTAATGTAATCAGACCGCCATAGTGACAAGTAGATCCGTCCGCACGAAGTAAACTTACAAACTTACCGCAAAACTTTGCGATGGACTTGTTGTGTACCAAACTCAAGGCAAAGATATTTTATCTCCAAATAATCTCATTTTAGGACTATTTTTTCTTGTATTAACAAATAATTACGATGACAAAAGTACTATACAAACGACGTTCGCTAATAACGCGAATGCAAGCGAACAATTTATACATAGGCACAGATAAAATTAAGTAAAGGATAAAAGTGTACCACAGACTATAGCCATAAATGTTTATCTGTCATCTTGCTCGATCACCACATAGACAAAAGTAATGTCTATGATAAGTCATATATAATCCTAAATTATTTTTATATAGCATTATATGTTTTAAAATCATTTAAAAATAAAACTTTACTTTTTTATTGTCTTACTTTTAGAAACACATTATCATATTTTTTTTTGGTACTTTCTATTTTCAGCAACACTGTAATATATTGGACTTATAACCAGGATACTCTCTTACTATACTATTACTATACTACTTTATTAATTTACAAATGTGCATTGGATGTTTTAAACTGTCACTAGGATACTCTCTTACTATGCTATTACTATACTACTTTATTAATTTACAAATGTGCATTGGATGTTTTAAACTGTCACTAAGACACTTGCATGGAAAAGCGCGGGAAATC
>DWNE01002898.1:0-17719 GCA_018249875.1 Cecropterus toxeus | reverse complement strand
AACGGTTTCTCCCCGCCACCGCAGTTTCACCGTGACCACGATCCATGTAACTGGGTCGAAATATCGGCAAAAAGAAATTGAAAAACCGCATACCGCTGGTAAATCCATATATATCCATATATGGATAGTAGTTATCAGTAAGTTTATCAATTCTTTACACACATTTATTCCAAAAGCGTAAAACGCTATTTAGTTAACTGAATTAATATCCACACAATACAGCTTACATTGGCTTTTTCCCCTTGATCTTGAGTAAAGTATCCACGAACAGAGCTGGTAGAATATGGCAAAATAAGACCTGTAATTTTATTATGATTCATGTGATATTAATAAAATATATTGAGAATTATATTATATTTTATTAATATCGCTGTATCTTTCGCTGTTAATCTTGTGTCTATATCTTAACTATAATGGAAAAAATAAATGAATAATAAAAAGGAAGAGAAAACACAATAGAAGGGTAGTAGTACTACGCTTAGAGAGGCTTGGACCCCCTTTTAGCGTAGATGAGAAAACAATCAGCAGTTGCAGTTTTTTTGTAAGGTCCTTTGTCACTTCAATATTATATAAGGTGGTATGTTTCAATATATACAATATTTTCCAGGTGGCACAGCCAATAAAGTTCGACTGAGGAGGTACCACTGCCAGTCCATGCCCACGAGGCGACAGTGAATACCATCTGACTGCGTGGGGCTGGGGGAACATACATACTTCAATATTGTAAAAAAAATCTTTTGGGTTTTACGCAAAAACCCGATTTTCACACGATCAAAATAGAAAAAAAAAACATCAAATGGGTTGCACTCCAGGAGTGTCGGCAGAAGTGAAAACTTAAATATTAACGTTGTGCCTTTTTGATATTTTGGAATGGATAGGGAGTCGTTTCATTCAAAGCTATTTGTGCAAACTGTCTTTAATTATCAGTACAAAAGTACCATCATTTATTGTATACATAATAAATTGTCTATTCTCCCTCTGTCTTACGAATTTTTCGATCAGGTCACGTGTCATGACGCGAGTTTAACTTTTTTCACACGTCACAAAACGTTCACAACGCCGCTAAAGAAGTTTTCACTTCAAAAACTAGTTTCACGTACATACCATAAAATAGTAATAATATTTATGTGATGTAATGGTACAGTCTATAGTCCAGAGTAAGCTGGTAAAAGGGACTTTCCAGCAATACTCTTTTCCAAACTCCAAAGCCTCGACGTTGGTAATCTTCTTGTTGCTGCAACAGTTGTACACTGGGATGTCATCTGCGGGCTCCAATCTGTATTAATGGTATGAATATATTAAAAATGATTTATACCATCTACCCAGCAGATGTGAAACATTGTGTTCGTACGAATAATATGCATAAAAGTAATATGCATAAAAATTGAGACTGGAACTAAATATATAGCATAGTGAAACTAGTATCATTGTTAAAAACATTAAAACAAAAAACCCAACTGCTTAAACATTTTTTTTGTTTAGAACGATTGTAATGATTTATAAAAATATATACACATATTTATTCTTGTAATTTTATAAACACGCATAGTGAATAAGTTATAATGTGTTAAATTATTTAGTCGTGAAATGATCTCCTTGTTTCTGATTGGCTAATGAGTTAGTTCCACTAAGTGATTACAGATGTCATTTAAGGGACACAAGTTGTTGAGTCGTGGTATAGCGAGTTAGTGTATTAGTGTATGAGAGTGCAAGTACCTATACAAATAACCGTGTTGTGAAATACAGTACCCATTTACTTATCTGAGGTGTTTGATTTCATTACACGATATATAATATATATGTAATTTAACGTTTATATGACTTTTTGTCAAAATAGTCTAGTAAAAGTATTACAATATATATTTTTTTAGATAGGTCTATATACTAGCTTTCATTTGATACTCTAAAAATAGTCCCTTCCAGCCCTTTTTCCTCTATTTCCAGGCGCCATTTTTAAAAATTACATAGCCTGTCACTATGCAAACAGACTATTCTAATGATATGTCACAATCCTTTAAGCCGTTTGTACTGTAGCGCGTGTTAAAGAAATAGACATAAATACAAACAAGCATATAAACATACATACATACGCTAGAAAAACAATACCCTCCTTCTGACGCAGTCGGTTAAAAATTATATATGACGATTTTCTTACAGACTATTTATTTAATAAATATTTATTTTCATTGAATAATATATGTACATAGGGTATATATACAGTCTATATGTAGTAGTGCGTAAAGTTGTGAGCTCGTCGCCACGCCTAGCCTCGCCAAAACCCAGGTTTACCTACCCATATAGCCCCCACCATTTATCCCTCCTAAAAAATGTACATCCTAAAAATCTTCTTAGATTAAAAAAAAACCCCTAAATTTAGAGGAATAACCCCGAAGTTGGAAGCATTGGTTTTAATACATGTGCTTACTTTTTAGTGCCTCTTATCCACGCTGCAGTTATTAAATGCCGGATAGCTGTATCAACTGGAATGTAATCTCCGAGAACATCATAGTGAAAGTATACACATCTCAAAACACCTGAAAATAAAATATTATTTATTTGAGCCGTTTTAGGTCCTTTATGAAATAATTATGTTAGTGACGAATTATGCCTCATTAGTGTTACTTAAACTGCAGCTTTGCATAATAACACAAAACAAAACACAGTTCTAATTTTAAAGGAGAACATTAATTAAAATGTTTTTGCGGTTTTTGGCTTAGCGCCTTAAAACCTAACTTCATTAATTCGCGGCCATCTTTTCAAAAGGAGAACACGGTTAAAACTAAACTATTCTTTTTATTTTTATCTTATTAATGAATGAACTTAAAATTAAAAGAACATTAATCACAATCATAAAATAATATAATAAGGATAAAAGTATATTTTTATCCTAAATACGACGCATTTTTAATTGTGCAGTCAATCATACAACGCGGCAAAATTAAAAATAAACGTCTCTATTACGTAGGCGTATACTATTCCGGGATAAATAAATAACCGGGAATCAATGAAGTTAGTCTAGGAAAATAATGACGACCCACGTGGCCGAGCGGTTACCATACCGATCTAACGCGCTGTGGGTCCCGGGTTCGATCCCCGAACAGACAGGCATCTGAATGATGAGTTTAGATTTCTGTTCTGGGTCTGGGTGTTTGTGTATTCGTCTTTGTGTGTCCATGGCACCCACGACACAGAAGAAAATCCTAGTGTGGGGCTATGAGTTTAGAAAGCGTCTTTTTCTTTTTAATTCTAACGACTTCTGACGCAGTCGGGTAATTCTAGTTTAAAGCTGGGCTAAAAAGCAAGAAACTGAGGTCATAAAAAGCATTTAAAAAAATCCCATTCCGACGCCTGATTGAACTTGTCAAATGTCAATGTCATTACTTCATTAGTGTCTTGACAATTTTACGACGCCGTATTTATATTTCTCGTTAATACTAAAGGAATAAAGGATTTTGTTTTCTTAATTTATCGACATTAATTACACATTAAATCTAATAATGAATAAACGAAAGGTATCAGAAAAAGAACTGGACAAAATTGCTAGGAAAATACGCAAGTTAAATAAAAAATTGGAGGTAATGGCGGAGGAGTCCGACTCTGAAGGTGCCGGTAAGTTAATGAATTAGTTATTTGATCGAACGAGAAAACAGATGGCCAGCAGGACATGAAAAGCACATGAATTATGAGCTTATCTTTCAATTCCAAATCTGATGCTTGTTGTGTGGTCCAATTTAATTTTGAGCGAGATCTGAAGACTACTTGAATGATCGTAATCCTAGTAATATTTAACTTCTACATGTCGATAATGGTCTCATTTTACTATTTTTCGTAGCAAAATGAACAGAAATAAGTATATTAAAAACATCGTAGTATTTAGAGGCTTACCTTAACATCGATATTCGTCTTATTCGATATTGTCTTAATCGTATTTATTCGATATTTTCCAGACAATATATTGGATTGATTTGTTGTTTTCATAAATATTGTTTGTATTCGATATATCTATATATTTATTTATAGAAGCATCGAATATTTTCTTGTTTTGTGGAATTTATAAAAACCTAAATTATTTTTACTTGATAATTTTAATTTTAATGGGTTCATTAAGGCAGTGACTAACTGAAAATAGTGACATGACAAAAATAATAAATCTATGCCACATAAAAGTAAAAAATAATATGAAAAAACATTAGCTCCGTACATAGCCCAGACAGTGTTCATATTGGACACAGTTTCCTCATCTTGACCCAGTAAAATATTATATTGAGCTACTTCAGGACTATGTACTATGCTAACATTATTTAAATTACTTTTTTTGCAGCATCAATTGTATTAAATGTTTTTTTTTGTGTTATTTTAATAGATCTGTTTTGTTTTGGGGTTTTGTTTTGTAGGGTGAGGCAATATTAAAACATTACAAAATTTGGCAGAAATATCCAATAATAGCCTTTGTTAACTCATGAGTTATCTTCCATGGATATTTCTAAGGAATATCATGGAAATACATTACTTGCAGTTGCTTTGCCAAAGGGTTAAGATCTGCAAAACTCTACCTAACCAGGTCAATATGTCTTTTTCAAAGAACCTGTTTCAAACCCAGTGGAGGACGTACCTATGCCAAAGAAACAGATAAAAAAGAGTCCATCGCAAATATTACTTAAGAAATTCTCACCAATGTTGAATACCCCTAATGGGGTAAAATCAAAGCCTCTAAACAAGATAGAAGAAATCCCAAAAGGACCGCCAGTTCACGAAGAAATTGCATCCAGATGGATGCCAATTCTAAACAAAGGGTTGCCAGAAAGTGTCAAATTGGATCTAATTAAAAAGCACATTCCGTTTGAAAACATACCAGTTCTATCTCCCAGACTTAACCCGGAATTAGAAGCAGCAGTTAATGAGCGGGTTAAGAAGAGGGATTCAATTATTGCAAATAGGCAGAAAGTTATGGGTGCTGCACTAGTCTCTGTGGGAAAAGCACTTCAGCTTTTTCTACAGAAAGGTGACTATTTAGAGATTGTCAGGAACATGAATGACGCAGCCAAGATCATTTGTGACAGCATTCAAACAGACATGAGTAACAGACGATCACTCATAGCCTTTATTTTTGATAAGGACATGAAAGATGTCCTCACCGGTGAAGCAGGTAGCCTTTTATTTGGCCAGAATCTACCGGAACACATTAAGTCCAATATAGAATTTCAGCAATTAACACAAGAGCTAAAGGCGGCCTCTAGAAGTCAAAAAAGAACAAACTGGCCAGCTCGTCCAAATGCCCATGCAGAAGAGAGACCGAACCAGCCAGGGAAACAAAATAAAGATAAGAAACTTGGACAATTTCAAAATAAACGCAAAACTCATAACATAAGAGGTAAAAATTCAGGTAAGGAAACTTCCTTTCTTAAAGACATTATTTTTATTATCACGACAAAACGTGTATCAAATGAACGCTATTCAATAGACCATTCTAAAATATATAAATATTATTGTACTTTTCCTTGACCATTTTGTCGAAATTCATATAAGCGATAAATTAGATATATCATTATGAACAAAACAAGCATTTTACGCATTCGGGTTTTTTGTTTTACTATCTATAACAATGCCACTAGTTTCGAATCTAATATTAATTTACTTTGTGTAATTTAATTACAGGTGTACACAACTCCTTCATCTCATCTTACTTCTAGGATAGAGATTCTCCAGCAGGTGGTCGTTGAATTGTCACTAAGGGGTCCACCGTAAGTTGTACCGTAACACTATGTCACGAAATGACAAGATTATGTCACAAGGGGTAGGAAAGGGAGCTAAATCCGTGACGTCACATTTCGAAATATCTATGTGAGCATTAAAATATGAAATATGTACTTCTTGAATTGTATAATAATGTACTAGTCTGTAAAGAAAGAGGCAGAAGCCGGAATGCCAGACATCAGAACTGGTAACTAAGTGAATATTTTATAGATTCGGGAATTATAGCAATTACAGCTGATAATAGTATGGGCTGGTGGCCTGTTGAAACAGACAGAGGTGCGCGCACCGAGACGCAAACAACTCAAATGGGAAATGGGCGAAGGCTCACACCTTTTTTTTTATAGGAATAGCAGGTAGATGGGGCGATATCGACTATAGATATTCGTAAGCAACTTCACATTGATCAGGGTTTCTTTTTAAAGTCGATCTCAGATGCGTTGCTACTCCCAACGTCTGAGATGGTCGCTTCATATATGAGTGAGCACAGAAAGGCAAGAACTGCTTCACGCTAGAAATAGGTGTGGCGGTGGTACCTCCCCGGTCGAACTACACTGCTTCTACAACCTGGTTTATTCTTTATGTAATACGTTTGAACACATTTGCCAGAGCGGTAACCACACCTGTTTGACACAAAGGTTGCAGGTTCAATCCCTGGTTAGACATCCAAATGATTGTTTATTTATCTAAATAAATATTACCTGATCTGATTTATTATAAGCTTTACCATTATAAGATTTGTATAATAATGTTTTATTATAAGTAAAGAGCATTATTGTCTTGATTATTGTTCTATTTGTGAAAAATCCCTTTTCATACTAGTAATTACTTGTTATTATAGGGAAGATATTTAAATAGTTTGATGATAGAACTTTGAATCATTTTTTATCTTAGGATGCATTCAACGAATCAACTTAAATTTGACTCAGTGATTCATCTCATTATAAGCTTGTATATGAGTATTTCATTATATCCGTTCATGGAACGCGTCGTAGGCCAAAAAGATTCAAAGATAAAAAAACTGTATGGCTAAAAATACTTTCTATTCTTTTACTTATCTTTTTTGGCTTTAATTTCTGTAACTTACCATATTTATGGCTTAAATGTAATATGGAAAAAATGTACATCTTTTGGTATACAAAGGCATTCAATAATGTAGTCGGAAATCCCCTATTAACTCAGATTGTTTTTTGTTGGTACTAATAACAAATTATTTTAGGCAAGGAAGACTGAATAAGCTTATATTAATAATGCTTTTAAGCCATGTAACAATAACAATAGTATGTACTATTCTTCAATAGTTACAAAAATAAATGTTGTTATTCCAAGACAGGACGAAGACAGGACTTTTAACTGATATGTATTTCTTTTGTATTATATTTGTATATTCTATAATATTGAAGTAGCAAACGAGCATGCAATTCGCTTGATAGTGAGTGGTGACTGCCGCCCATAGACATCGTATAGAACAGGGGTTCTATCTAAAGTCAATCACACAGCGTTGATACTCCTGAGGACTGAGATGGTCAACTCATATATAAGTAAGTTATAGCTCGAACCGCCCAGCCATAAACCCCGAGAAGGACGGCATGTGCGGCATGTCGTCGAAGTTACTAGAAGATGCAAGGGAAAAGTGACACGTCCCCCAAGAGATGAGCCCGAGACGGACGTTGCGCTAAGGGGCACCCGTGCGTTCCATCGGAGATCCCGGAGTTCCCTGCAAGCACTGAGGAAGGCCACCGAGTGGATTTTAGTGGGTAAAAACCCCACATAACTCGGAGTCTCTCCCAAGGCTTCCATGTACCTTTATAAAGTTTCCCGCCCCGTCACAAAAAAGGCCAAGTGTGAGTCGGGTTCGTACTAGAGTTCTGAATTAAAAAAAAAACAGTCATATGGGGATTACTTTGACCGGGCAAAAATCTTACCTCACATTTTGCCCTACCTGTTCCAACGCCTAGAATAGGTGCAACCGGTCCATTGAAACTTTCGATCCAACCAGGTATGGGCTCCGACACACTCGATATCACTGAAAATAGTTTTGATACATACAATCAGTGGCGTAGCGTGGGTTTTTGCCGCCCGGGCCGGCAGATGAATTTGCCGCCCATGCATTAAAAAAATAGTCGACGAAAAAAAAGTAAATTATATTGACGAACAATTTTTTTACATAAAATAGAAACCGACTTCTATAACACAAAAAAGATTGAAATAATTTAAATATAATGCGTTGGTTTCTAACATGCACAGTAATGTACATAGCAATGAAGTCGGCGCTCATATATGTATATGCATCATCAGGATCTAGGAGTAGGTCATTTTTATATTATACCATTTCATTCTAGATACGTAGTGTTCATTACAAGTTTCATGTGGATCTGATCAATAGAAGCTAAGTTATTTGCCAATTTGTCGCGCACATACTTAATGTAAATTTAAGAATTGCATGATTTTCTCATGGATGCCAATGTCAGATTTGAACCAAATAAAAATTCAACCAAACGGGAAGCACCAGCTTTCAATTGAAAAGTAAAATTGTTCAAATCGGTTCACCCAGTCGAAAATGCCGAAATACCAAATAAATAACTGTCTAATTGAGAAGCTCCTCCTTTAAAGTAGGTTAAATAATAAAATACATACATGAGATTTACTTCCGTGCTATCTGTATTAAGTAAATTAAGATTCGGACTAACCGCCAGTAACCGCACAAAAACTTTTTCTTATTTTGCCGCCCTACTAATGTTGGCGCCCGGGGCGGTCGGACCCCGGGTCCCCCCTCGCTACGCCAGTGCATACAATCGGTTTATTGGCCGTGTGTTGCCAGTCTTACCACCAGTAGTATTCGTAGTACAGGGTTATTTCATTACCGTTACTACTGCAGTGGTTAGAAGTACGATGGGAAACAAAAAAAAAAACAATAAAATATCCATGTTACTACTACCTTCAATTTCAAATACAAAATACGGATGAGCCCCGGCAAGGGTTGAAAGAAAAATCTCAAAAGAGTGTTGTCGCAATTACTCGATTTCAGACCGTATTTAGGACTGTGATAGGAAAATGAGAAAAAAATGATAATTACCAAGCGATGGGCGGGTGATAATGATGGGAAGTTGACCTTTCTGCTCGTACATTACATGCTCCGCCAATTGCTTAGTGAAGATATATGTGTTGGGGATATCACCTAAATACCTGGAATATATAGAAACATTTTTTATCTTTTATCAGACTGAAGTAACAAACTAGCATACAGTCCACCTGATCGTAAGTGGTAGTAACTACCGCTGGAAACATTTAACCAACTTCATATAGAACAGGGGTTTTATCCAAAGTCAATCACTGATGCGTTGCTACTCCTGTGAACTAAGATGGTCTCATAAGTGAGCCAGCAACCACACGCTTACACCTCACGCAAGAAATAGGTGTGGCGGTGGTACCACCCCAGACGCATTACATTTGTTCTACCACATGAATGAAGTACCTTGAAGTAGCAGTACTGTTTGACATATCAGCAACAGGTGCTGGCAAGCTGTTGCCGATTTCAGTGAGGTTGTAATGCTCCTGCCGGTGCGAACCCGCTCCGCAGAGCAAGGCCAGGGAGAGGGCGACGCCGCTACGCTCGCCTTCTTCTTCCGCCTTAGATTGTCGTGTCATAGATAGCCCTGCCAGGCTAACGTCGAAACGTCAGAAAGATTTCGGAACGGGGAACCTCTGGCGTTGCAATAAAGACGAGTAAAGCGCCGCAGTTTAGGTTTAGTCGGTATTCTGACGTCCTCTGGGCAACAGTGAGTCCGACACTACCCACTCCTGTCATCGCACCGAGACCGCGATGACAGGAATGGATGTGCGTAAAGGCATTCCCCTGCGAAAAAAAAGTACTGTATGACATGACGTTACTTTGTAGTGACAGCGTTTACTGTCTCCTGATCCAACTCCTCGCAGATCTTCAGAGTGTCTCTCCAGTCCGCGTAAGCTGGGTAAATAGTTTCTTCAGTTGGAATCCAGTGGAAGTTTGCGTACGCCGTTGATACGTGGACAAGCACCTGACGAAACGAATAAGAAAAGATATAGAAGAAGGGGCTAAAATTATATGGTAAACAAGTTAAACAAAGTAAAACATAAACGCTTTCTACACTCATAGCCCCAGCAGAATTTGCTCCTGTTTCGTGGGTGCCATGGACACAAAGACGAATACGCAAACACCCAGATCCCGAACAGAAATCTAAACTCATTCACATTTCTGTCCGGCCGGGGATCGAACCCGGGACCCACTGCGCGTCAGACCGGTATGGTGACCGCACTGCCACGTAGGTCGTATTGTTGTTATGTTAATTCCTAAAATTAGCTTTTTACCCGACTGCATCAGAAGTAGGGTAGGTAATGGTTTTCGAGCGTTTGTATGTAGGTATGTTTGTTTGTATGTATGCCCAATTCTTTGGCACGTTGTGCGAGTGTCCGTGTCTTTTTTGCAATAATAAAAAATACTTACATCCAACTTCTGTATTTCCTTGGCAATTTTTACAATTTCTACAGCCGACCTGATATTCATATTTGCTGCAAATTGAAGAGAATCGTCAAATCTGAAACAAAATACATGTTTGTAACCTTGGCCACCTTGTTCTATCTCTATCTTTCATGCACGGGAAGAGAAAGAGAGAGTTCTCTTCTGGTATGGTGACCGCTCCGCCACGCGGGTCGTCTGGGATCTCCGACGCAACACAACCGGATCCTCTCGCGATATCCCTTTCGGACTCTTTCCTAGTGAATATTTATACTCTCTGCACCTTGTGTTTATACATGCGACCACGCTTGCTCTTAGCTGGTCACTTCGAGCTCTCCCACACTTACCGCCCACAACACCGGAAGCCCCCTTTCAGTCGCTTTTACGGCAGCCACAGGATTCCGTAGCCCTATTCTGGCCCCGGAATTTCAGTGATATCTCTAGCAACATTATTTTCTCTCATATCTCGTTATATTATTTCTTTAATTATCATATTTAAAGTTTACTTCATTCTTACCTTACACTTGCCGCTGAATGGAACACAATATTCACTTTCTTTATAATCAGTTCCCGATCTTCTTTCGATAGGCCTGTAAAATACGAATCTTATCAAAAACGCTTATATTAATAACGACCAAATTATTGTTTATAAAACAGTTAGAACAATATCGAGGAGTAAAATAACAGGCAGACGTAGTGACGTCACTAAAATAGTCGCCATTTTGAAATAGTGAAATATATTTAAAACTAAAGAAGCCTGTAAGTTGACCAAGTAATAAGCTTCACATATGCCACATTTCATGTAGACCAGTGGTTCTTGGGTGAGTAACAAACAGACACACACCATCTCATTTTTATATATTAGTATAGATTAGAAACCCCGGATTATCTTCAATTATTTTAACGCGGGGCAAAAACTTAAAAATGCCGCCCCTGCCCACTTGAATTTATTTTTACCATCATTTCAACCATTAAATATCCAATAATTGGTGATCATTAAAACGTATACCTACGAATCAAGAGTTCCACTTCCTACTGACTAGGCGTCCTTTAATGGTCGCCGTAAAATTTTCTTATTTTGCATCAAATTATGGTAGAAGTACAAGAACAAGAATATATTTGTACCTCCAACTTTTTCGACGTTTATTTTTTTGCTTCGTTAAGTACAAAACTTTTTACCAAAAAAAAGTTCTCAAAATATTTGACTGCAAAAAAAACGACTAAAAGTCTTTCGCAACCAAAAACAAATGTTGTCAAAATATTACACATATAACAGACAATGTAAAATTATCGTGCGACTATAGTGTACTATTGTACATCGTACGTTACTATGAGATTATCGTACGGTTCCGAACACTTATCAGTGATGAGTTGCGCATTCGTTAGCAAGGTTTGATTTTGCCGCCCTCTGAACTTGCCGCCGAGGTATAGATTAGAAATATTCCTTGCACTTTTCTCCTGCATTTAACAGAACAATAATGACTATGGTATAACATTCTTAGTTGAGGATTAGTCGAGTATAAATCTTCATGTTTTGAGACACTTATGTCTAGCTGTAGGATATAGCATTATTAATATTTAAAAAATCTTACCTAAACCAATCTTGCAGACATCGCCGACGAGGACAAAAACTTTGGACTCGTAAACTCCTGGTCTTTCCTTCCGAAGTCGATCAAAGCACTGAAAGTATAATAACCATATGTATTTAATAACCGTATGTATCAACACGCAGCCCCTGATCTTCAATTATTTTTAGGGGGGCAAAATCTTAAAAATGCCGCCCCCGCCCACTTAAATTTATTTTTACAATCATTTCACCCTCATTAAAACGTATACGTGTCAAAAGTACTTCCTACTAGTTCAATGGTCAAAGTTTAATCAACGATGAATAGCGCATTCGTTAGCAAGGTTTGAGTTTGCCGCCCTTTGAACTTGCCGCTCGGGGCATAGGCCCGGCATGCCCCTAGATAGAACCGTCCTGCCAAGCGACCCCGCAAAGGACGGCAGTATGTATGGTCGGATATCATCATAAAGACCAGACGGTGCAAGGAGCCCGGTGGGGCAACGCGCTCAGAAGACACCGGTTGCGTTCATTTGGAGATCCCGAAGTCGTCTAAGTGCGTTGCCCTATCGCATGGAATCCTGGAGCTGAAGACTGCCACCGAAGTTTTACCACATGACCCAGCGTCGCTACGAAAGTTTCAGGCACCTTTTGACGGTTCCCCTTTGAGAAATAAAAAAAAAGATATGTTATGTTGGGAGCATAAATTCTTACTGGTAACGAGTACATGTTCTTTAATCTTTCCCCAGGATTGACTCCTTTCTTACTTCTCACGAGGAGGTAGATTTTATCCACATCTGTGCAGGAATATAGCAGCTTCTCTACCAAAATCTTGCCCATAAATCCTGGAAAAAAGTTTTTAAGAAAATTTATTTTTTATCTAAAAATTATTATTTATTAATACTAAATACATGGCGGTTAGTTCGGAAATTTCTACAATTAAACACAGACAGTGATTAAAGTTAAGTGTAATAGAAAATATTGGAAAATAATGTACCTAATACTTGGCAATGTTTGTCCGTATTATTTTAAAAAGAAAACCTGGTGAATCCAGAGCAGAATACCTTTGAAAACAAAATAATAATAATAAAAGGTATCTACCCGAGGACCGAAAATACAAAATTCTGTGTAATGTATTCTCTCTCAGATTAAAATTTTTGTTTCTTTTGTTGCTCGTTGCTTGCTGTTGCTGCAAATCAAAACGATTCTATAAAATTTCATTTAAAAATAATAGCCGTCACGAGACGCCTAGCACATGTGACACATCGTCTTCGTGCAATATGCATAAAAGACAAGTTTGCACTGGAACTAAATATATGATAATAATATAACATAATGAAAATAATAGGTGGCGCTAAAATAAATAAAGGCAAGCATCTTCACGCCGACAGTCAGATTTACCTGTGCCTTTTGATGTTTTACATCAATAAGTGTGTTCCCTTACCTGTACCTCCGGTTATGAATACAGTCTTCCCTTTATAGAATTCTGGTATCGACGGCACATTGGACATGTCTCGGTCTTCTAAAAATCCCATGGTTTCTAAAAACATAACAGAAACGAAAGCTTCATTTTTTACGTTGTAGTAGCAAACGAGCATGCAGTCCACGTGACGTGAGTGGGTACTGCCACCCATATGCATCTGTAAGCAACTTTGTATAGAACACGGGTTCTTTCTGAATTCGATCACAGATGCGTTGCTACTCCCGAGGACTAAAGTGGTCGCCTCATATATAAGTGAACTGGCAACCTTCTATACCCTTCTACCTCAAGAAATAGATGTGGCGGTGGTACCTCCTGACTCAAGCTACACCACCACGATTCTACCACTTGGTAAAATGGAATATAATTTAAAATTACTTTTTAAATTTACCATCGACCCAGAACCTAACAAACCTTTATAAAATACTTTTTTTAAGAAAAACAACTGATCGTAGATTTATATCGTAGAATATGGTACATACTTTACCTTTACCTTACCAGGTTTAGATCTGCAATACTTTACTTGAAAGAACAGTTAACAGTAAGAGTAAAAACACGACTGACTATAAGAAAACGCAAGTAACTCGACAAATGAAATAATTAGTGCTTGTTGCAAACATAATGCAACATTTGTTACATTATAAATAGGGAATGCAATCCTGCAACAAAATTTTAATCCAGATATTTGTGGGTCTATGTCCCGCGGGATCCTGGTATCCCGGTATTGCATTCCCTAATTGTAAATAAGAAATTGTTTATACTTTTTACATTAAGCCAGTAGAAAAATGTACTCAAACTCTTCAATGTTTTCATTTTTATACATATTTCGAGATCATTTTCTTAGATTTCCGTACCTACCCAAAATGTAAAAAGGGACCCTATTACTAAGACTCCGTTGTCCGTTTGTCTTTCACCAGGCTGTATCTCGTGAAACGTGATAGTTAGACACAGTGGCGTAGCGTGGGCTTACGCCGTCCTGGGCGGAAGTTGAACTCGCCACACATTATACAATTTTGACGACCAAAAAAAAAACGACAATATCTAACTTGATGACAAAACAAGGTTGCCGAATCTGTTTTTTCCGCCCCCAAATCTGTTTTCGGCGCCCCTCAAAATGTGCCGCTCGGGGCGGACCGCCCCTCCTCTCCCCCCTCGCTATGCCACTGGTTAGACAGTTATCACAGATGATGTATTTCTGTTACCGCGTTAACAGCAAATACTAAACACAGAATAAAATAATTATATAAGGACTCCCGTACAATATCTATACTAATATTATAAAGCAGTAGAGTTTGGTTGGTTGAAAGCTCTAATCTCAGGAACTACTGGTTCGAATTGAAAAAATAATTTTGTGTTGAATAGTAAATTTATCGTGGAAGGCTTTAGGCTATATAACATCACGCTATGTTTCTTTGTTTTTAATATTGTTCTCTAATAAATGCGGGTGAAACTGCGTGGCACAGCTAATATTTGATATTTTTGCCGTTTTTCATAGATAAATATACGGGCATGGTTGCCAACTCGCTTATATATGAGGCGACCACTTCAGACCTCGGGAGTAGTAACGCATCTGTTGATCGAATTCAAAAAGAACCCGTGTTCTATACAAAGTTGCTTACAGATGGATATGGGTGGCAGTACCCACTCACATCACGTGGACTGCATGCTCGTTTGCTACTACAACCTAAAAAAATGTAGCTTTCGTTAAAAATCCCTACGAAAACGTTTCGTTTTCGTAGGGATTTTTAACACCCCTGTTCTGTATGAAGTTGCTTACAGATGTCCATGGGCAGTAACCACTTACCATCAGGTGAACTGCTCGTTTGCTACCTCAATATGATGAAAAAAATGTAATATTATGCACAAATGTTAAAAGATGTTTTTTTTATTATTTACCAACCCCACTGCTTCTTATTATAATCATAATTTTTTATAGCATAAATATAGTATTAAATAGATGTTGTACAATTAAAACGTTATTATTTTTATTACATTTATTAAGCGCTTGGAAGAAACTATTTTTTATGAATTCTATTACAATATTACATACGAATACGTTTAGTGGGGTTAATGTCTCAGTTTCTTGTATTTTATATAATACGCGGGTTAGTATATTCTTGCACAATGGCTACCAATTATAAATTAATAAACTTAAATAAACAATGATGAATTACGTATGAAACAATAATGTCAAGTAACCGTTGAATTACGCATGAATTACAGTAACAGAAAAAGACAATTGAAATTAACATAAATTAATCGAAATACATAATTAATGATCGCAATTTATTGTATCATCGTACTAATAATGGTGAATGTTTGTGGGGATCAGACCCGGCTCTTCAATTATTTTTAGGCAGGGCAAAAACTTAAAAATTCCGCTCCTACCCACTTGAATTTCTGTTTACTATAAAAATCACTTCAGCCATCAGATGTCCGAAAATGGTCATTAATGTACGTGTACGGTCTACGATCGTACATTTTTAGCATCAGCAGTTTACACTGCATTGATGCATTTGTGTCAGTGCGCTAATTAACTAGCTCTATTAAAATCGCGTACTTCTCTATCATTCACTATCATCTTACCAATATAAGTTTATAATAAATCAGTTATTTCTATCACTCTACTTCTATCATTTACTATCATCCAAATACTGGGTCCGTCTCAGCCCATACAGTACGTGTCAAGAGTTCCACTTTCTACTGACTAGGCGTCCCAATGGTTAAAGTTAATTAAATGATGTGTGATGATGATGAGTTCCGCATTCGTATGCAAGGCTTGAATTTGCCGCCCGGGTCACAGGCCCCAACTTGCCCCTCCCCTAGATCCGGGGCTAGTGAGGGTGTACTACCTGTCCGCGCTAAGTTTGTCGGTCATAGGAATGCTGCTCCCCCCTCACCGCACCTCTCTATCGCTCTATATAAAGTGCTAAAAGTATCGAAGGTAACGTAATCGCCGTAAACGCGTGAAATTAATACTTATGTTACAATATAATATTGCTCAGTTATCGCGATATTTGTTTGTTTTACTTTCCGTATTAGAACTATGGGTAAAGAAAAGACTTTACGATGTGATTGTCGTTATATGTAGTTAAAGATCATGACGTTTTTTAAAATGAAAAAAAATACATGTTCATTCATAATACCGTAATATGTGAAAAATATATTTTAATTTCATTGATTTCTATAATAAAGATGAATGTAATCCGTAACAACAAATAAATATATATTTTTCAAACTTGTTTTTTTTGCTGACGCTACTACATGTTTGACGTCACGTCGACAGCGGCAAACTTAGCACGAACGGGTAGTACTTATGTATGTTTGTTACTCTCACATAGAAAGTATAGAACCCCTGTTCTATATCAGATTGCTTACAAATTTCCATGGGCGGCAGTAACCACTTACCATCAGGTGGGCTGCTTGCTCGTTTGCTACTTCTTATTAGGTAATAATAAATAAATAAATATATCTTTAACACGACTAGTCCAATTTTGATGTGGTTTTATATAAATAAACATACACAAAGTCAAATATATTTATTTCGGGAAATCAATGAGTATTAAAATTACTATTAAACTAAACTCTGATAATAGTTTATCACAAAGTTAGATTTAAGAATTTTCCATAATATAAGAGTATATAATCCATAGCGTATGGCTTTGTCCGCCCAGTAAATTCTGAAATATGAAAGAATATTAATATATTTTTATACAAATTCTATTTTAAAATAACATTATATAAACCAGCATGTAGTCCACCTGATGGTAAGTGGCCACTGCTGCCTACAGACATCTGTAATCAGCCCTAGATAAATAAAGACGCTTTCTACACTCATAGCCCCACAGTAGGATTTCCTTCTGTTGCGTGGGTGCCATGGACACACAAAGACTAATACACAAACACCCAGACCCTGAACAGAAATCTTAACTCTTCATTCAGATTTATGTCTGGCCGGAAATCGAAAACGGGACCCACTGCGCGTGAGACCGGTATAGTGACCGCTCGGCCACGCGGGTGAGAGGAAGGGTATTTTCAAACTAGATTTTCAATATGTTTGAACTAAGTAACCGTCATTCGGCTTAGATCATAATCTGCATAACTTTTTAAGCTATCCGAAGCTATAAAAATCAAAAACACGAGATACCGATAGATAGATATTTTGAGATACCGGATTTGAGTTTTCTCAGCGGTATCTCTCGTTAGCAGAATAGGTTTGGCGGTGGTGTTTCCGGAGTCGATCTACAACGAGTTCTACCACCTTCAATATATAAAATACTAGCTGTGCCATGCGATTTCACCCGCATCTACATAAGAAAGAACAAACAAACATATGTGTTATATATGCCTATAGCCTTCCTCAATAAATGTAGGGGAAAGGAAGGCAAAACGGACCACTTAAGCAAAAACTAATGTACAAAAAAAACTATTC
>DWNE01002897.1:0-17720 GCA_018249875.1 Cecropterus toxeus | reverse complement strand
GGTTGACTGGTAGAGAATGCCATAAGGCATTAAGTTTGCCCTATTGTAACTTTTATTCTTTAAGAGGTGCAATAACCAAATAAATAAATACATACATATATTATAGTTAATATATTACACATTATAATAACAATATAAATGAACTGGTAATGAGCATACATAAATAGAAAATATTAACTGCGTCTATACATAGATAGATTTATTTATAGTTAATAAAAGCGTACACCCTTATACCGAATATATTGCAAGAAATGAACCCGGTCGGCAGCGCTTCATTATTTAATAACCCCACATTTGGCCGGACACCCTAAGAGCAGAATTATAGGCCTGTTTTTGTAAATAAGCCGCCGGGCCTTTTGAAAACGTTATTTTGTCCCAAATTGATGTTCGCGTCCGTTGGGGGAGGTCGAACTATGACTAACTTGTGCGATTATGTTAATGAACCAATGTATATAAGTAATTTGTATCTATAACCATGAATTACGTCACCTGTAGTCTCGGGAGCAGAATAGAGCTACGGTATCTCCTGCCTGTCGTAAGAGCTGACTAAAAGAGGGTTTTTGGGGTTGCGAACGGCAAGAGTGGAGCTCGAACCAGTCTGACGACCCCGGGGAGAAGTACGGTGGTATGTGTGGTAGCATACCGTCGTGAAGTCTAGACGATGTGGTGGGCCAAGCTCACCTGGGTCGAGTCTGATGGGGCAAGCACTCAGAGGACTCCGGTTGAGTTCCATTGGAGATCCCCCACGGGGGGGTTTTAGTTCAGTAAAAATCCCACATAACCCGACGTCGCTCCCCCGGCGACGGGAAACAAAAAAAAAAAAAACAAAAAAATGAAAAAAGAAAAAAAAAACAAAAAAGAACAAAAAAGGAATTTTCCGACTTTTTGAACCCGACTTTTTGAAGGATGGGTGGATCCTTGTCACGTTTGATCACATTTGTGAGTTAGTGGCATTCAAAGCAACATTACGTTCTCATACGCAGATCATTATTTCAATTGTCATTAAGTCATCAACTACATTGTAACAAGAGATAAGAGTAAACGTAACATAAAGGTCAGAGGAGTTGGGTCATTTAAAGCCTGTGAACTGTGACATAGGTAACAGATAAATCTCCATGCGTGTTACATGTGCAACCGTGTGACAGTTTGTTCAGAACATCACTATTCTGATCTATGAGTCAAGAGTTATTAGTTACAAGTGTTGCTATATGTTGAATTGAATAATTTTTGACTTTATTTCAGTAAAAAAATATAAATAAGTTTTAAGTACCTGCACAAAATGTATAAATAAACTCTACATTTTATGTAAGTATTTGTGTTTTCCTATGTAAGACCGGTCTGACGAGCAGTGGGTTCCGGGTTCGATCCCCGGCCAGACAGATATCTAAATTATGAATTTAGGTTTTGTTCTGGTTCAGAGTGTTTCTGTATTCGTCTTGCCATGGTACCCAGAACACAGGAAGAAAATCCGTGTGTGGGGCTATGAGTGTAGAAAGTGTGTGTATACAGGACTCTCACCCTCAGAGTCTCCAATATGATATGGTTGCGTTTGCAAGGGCAGACGGCAAGGGTTTTCGGGCTTCGAGTAGTATCTTACCTGAGTAGACTCTCAAAAAGGTCGAATACCAGAATCCTGAACATTTATTTCTTTCTTATAGTTTGTAACTAAACCGTCCATGATATCCAGATATCTGATTACTAAGAGCATCATAATTATCTCAACTTTCCACAACACTTGCCAGCGGCAGCGAAGCACGAAGCGAAGTATTCTTATCGAAATTAATTATTGTTAATTAATTTTAAAGCCATTACACTTACAATAAATTCTCACATACACATAATAGTCATGACAACAGTTCCAGTTCGCTCATAATATTAACACGAGCACACATTGTAAACATGCACTTTAATTGCAACCAGCAATTTGCAATCTGTTATTGTAGGCTCCGCCTGTGGTTTCGCTTGCTTGCTTTAAGGTTTTATGTTATATATGTAAATAGCCGTGTTTAGTTCATTATGTGTCCTTAACATGGGCGTAGCTTTTTTAACAGGGTATGTTGCCTAAAAAAAGAGATTTCAGTTTTTTTTTCTCAGACTAAGGGAGATAAGGTCCCAAAATTTTGTTGATCACTATTAGGTCCCATAACTACTCGTCCCTTAATATGTGTACCTTGGTCCTTAACAGGGGCGTAGCTACCGCCGTATCTGCCGTATCAATTATACGGGGCCTTCGGCCACTGGGGCCCCCAACGTGCGTAAGCAAAAATTGATAAAAACTTCCCAAATTTTGACAGATACATAATTATGATTTATTAATCATCATCTGAAATATAATTTCTTTTAATTTTATGCATATTTTTTTTTCTTTTGTGAGATACATTTATCCTTCCTTAGTATAAAATATTATGTGGGGGCCCCACATAACATTTTATAAGGGGCCCCGCCAAGGCAAACTACGCCTACTGGTCCTTAATGAAAGTAATAAGTAAATAGATTACTTACTTGGACTATTTTAGACAGCACATAAAACCTTACTATAATAGATATAAACTTTATACTTATTGTAATGATAGCTTCGTTATTGTAAACATAGCATTTGTAAGTTGAGCATCTTCATAATTTTTTTTTGAGAATCACTTATATAGAGTAAGGTATTTCTAATACATCTAAACACTTGACACATTTAAGGAAGTTAAGTATTGATAACTAAAATAACTTATTAAGGTCACTAGTTTATCATTAAGGTTGATAGAACTAGATCTAAGTAATTATCATGATTGTAACCACATAAAGAGTTCAGCAAGAAGAATATGAATAGCTTTGATAATATTAAAAGGCATATATTCAATAAAAATAACGTTATTGTGTATTTGTCCGCATTATTTATCGATCCTTATTCATTGTAATAAATATTTTAGTCCGAATTTTAAGACTGCTATTTTAGTGTTCACTTACATAACGCAGTGTTTTTGAAACATTTCAACTTTCGTTTTCCTCAAAGAAATCTATGAAACCTATCAAAAAATAATATATTTATTAATTTAAAGAAGTTATTATTTTATATGTAATAATAATAATACTTTATTTGCTAGAATAAGGTTACAAAAAAGGTCTTATAGGTCTTATATGTTTAGTTGAAAGATACTAAAACAATAATATACAACCGTCATTAGAAAGTCTTTCAAAAACATATTTCAAATTGAGTTTTCCTCCGTGTATCAGCAGTATTTATAAGTACTTAAATCAAAAGTAGATAATTTTTCTTACTGTAAGGTTGTCAGTACGAAAAACAACAATTTAAAACATTTTTAAGTTTTTTTCTGTGTCTATTTGATTTTGAAAATAGCAAACTAATTTTAACGGGACTCTTACTAAAAGACAAAGAAATTTTCAGGGTCCTAAAACAAGTTATATTTAAGACTGCGAAAGGAAAAATAACTTCGTAAAAGTGAAAAAAACTGACAGATAGATCCACGTAGAAGATGTAATATAAACATCACGATACGAACTGACACCTTTCGATACAAGATATTGATTTAGATAAGAATCGATATCAATATAATCGATTTTAATTCTCCTTTGGTATAGCCGACTGCGTTTCGGGTAATTATGTGCTTTTAAAGTGGGTTTTGTGAGTTTTGGGTCAGGTCCTCTATAATTGGTCGAAATCGATAAAATGCCCCCATTTCCGATCTTGTGTTTGGATAAAAGGTGAGGCCAAATACATTATGTGCCTTTTATATAATATCCGATAGACTATCGATATAAAATACTACACTTCTACTAACAAATTAACATTATATTTTATTCGATATTAAAGTAGACATTTGAAGAAAATGAAAAGTTGAAAAAGTTTTTTATTTTTGACAAGTATTACTTTTTTACAATGACATTTATTATGTAGGTATGCCAATAATAGGTATGCCAATAATAATAATAATACTGTTACAAATTATAATTCTATATTTAAACAAAATAGCACCTATTAGTGATTGACGGGTAAAGAAACTTTATTAGATTTCTGAAAGTAATATTAAACACGTTTCATACCTATTCATACGTCTAAATAACTTCTAATCGTAGATGTACCTAATTATTAACAAGAAGTTATCATTAACAAAATATGTTATAAGTCTGTAATAGTCAGCATTATATTATTATACTTACTTTACACACTTATGGTGAAGGTAATTTGCGCTGTACACAAAAGTGTAGCGATATTAAAGAACTTTATTATGTAATAGGTAATTAATAAACGTAGGAAGAACACAAAATGTGTTATAAGTTATTTTATAAAAAACGAGCCAGTTGTGCCGCGCCGTATTAATTTACAAAAACCCATCAGTATTAAGAATTTCCACAATTGCGGTGGTGTAAATTTCAATAATTAAATAAATGCTTTTAATACACGCATTTACTCCAGCCCTCCAGGCAATCAAAAGGCGGATTGCGTCTTCACTTTCCAAAATTAAAAATATCATTCAAAAAACATCACGACTCGGTCATTATTAAACATGCGATCCATATTTCATCATTCATTTCATTCAGTATAAAATTCCATGTACAGTACAAATAATGCGTCAATTCTAAAAGAAATCTGCAAGCATATTTAGATCTTATGTTCTTACAATACTTATTATATTCGCATGCACGATTTTGACACATGGCAAGTACATTTCGGCTCGCTGTATTATCGCGCCCCGAATTATTTTCTTATTGACACGATTGTTCGAGAAAATGGCTTTCAATAAAGGATCGACTTTTGAATTGTACAAAAGATACTTCAATTGAATTCGGCGTATTCAGTATTGATTTCCCCTCGATTTTAGCGAGATCTGTTACAGTTATTTATTATACAAAGTAGGTAATATATTTTTATTATGTGCATTTAATACGAGTAGCATTAGATTGTTGTTAATTATAATAGCTGGGATAACCGAAGTAATAATATTAATAACACAACTTTTAATATTGCAAGGCAGGTGAATGTTGTATTTAGCATTTTTCGCGATAACGCAATCAATTAGCATCGATTTTCTTCACTCGATAAAACCGTGTCGATAAGCTAGGGCAACACTAGTTAATTGAATTATGTTTACGTCACAAATGTCACAGTGTTTAGACTCGCCCTGGCTGCGTGCTGATTGGCCGGTTTGCTGCAATGGCGGATGACTGCAATGTAAATAAAAATAGTGTTATAACTCCTACGCAATAACTAAGTTGTATTTATATAGAACAGCTATAACTAAATCAAAATAAAAAAGATAGGAAATTGGATTGAGAACCGCGTCCTTTTTGAATTCGGTTCAAAAGTTTTTTAATAGCAATTTAAAAAGTCTGGCCGTTTTATGCAATTTTACTAATATAAATGCGAAAGTTTGTGAGGATGTCCGTATGTTTGTTGCTGTTTCACGCAAGAACTAGTTGGATTTAACTGAAATTTGTCACACAGATGATTTATAACCTAGATTAAAATGTAGAATACTAATTAACGTGGTAAACGTGTCCGAAACGGACGGTGACACGGGTATAAACTAGTACTCACATGACCACTTATATGCATAGGTACCTATACAATAATAACTAGGTATGAAAAGGTTCTAACCTTTACCGTTTCAAAGTCGGTCAAAGCGCTAGGTAATAATTTCGTAGCAATAAATTAATACTAGATTTAAGCCATTAATTAACTTGACGGCTGACGTGATAAATAGCTTACGAATGTCAAAACCAAATCCGCACTGATAGGTACATGCCCACTTCAATGTATTTGACAATAAAATATAATTGGGTACTACCTATTGACTATCAAACTTAGTAAGTATCTAGGTTGGTAAAAATATTAAGTAGGTAATGTTGTTTTTACCCGACTGACTCAGAAGGAGGGTAATGTTATTCGAGCGTATTTATATTTTATGTACCTATATATGTTTGTTTGACAGCTCGCGTGGCCGAGCGGTAACCATACCGGTCTGACGTGCAGTGGGTCCCGGGTTCGATTCCCGGCCAGACAGGAATATGAATGATGAGTTTAAATTTCTGTTCTGGGTCTGGGTGTTTGTGTATTCGTCTTTGTGTGTCCAAGGCACCCACGACACAGGAGAAAATAGTAGAAAGCGTGTATGTTTGTAAGTATGAATTGTATGAAAGCTAGTAAGTAGACCATTCTGAATATATATATATATGTATACATATTTATCTATTTTGACAAAAACTCATATAAAACGTTAAATTAGATATATATCATTGTGAAGAAAAAAAGAAGCATTCGGGTTTTTTCTTATATTGTTTTTAATAATGATACTAGTTTTTCCGTCGCTTATGGATATTTGCAACACCAGGGGAGTCGCCAATGCAACGCCGCTTTGAAGCAAAGCTCTTTTCGCACCTATTAAAAGAGCACATATTATAGCACTCTGGGAATACCTCAAATATCTAGAAATGAAAAATGTTATGAAGAGTAACCGTAATCATTACATCAAGTTACTTTTGCCAAACAAAAGTTGCAATTGCAAAAAGCATTAAATATTGCAAAAGAATCTTAAAAGCACACTCATTTTCGCCCGAGTTTTCAACAATTGTGACACAGAGGAACACAGAAGACACTGTGCCGACTGAATCTTGGGATTCTCTTGCAAAATATGCTCTCTGCGGTTCAGTTGGAATGGAATAGAGTGTTGCGTTGGATTGTAATGCAAACCGCATTCAATTAGAGAGAAGGAAGCCACGATGCAATTTAAATATTTGACAGCCTAACGCCATGGGTTTGGCGAAGTAGCGACACGTTATGTTCATTGTGTAATTAGTAATCAATCGCTTGTTTTAATATTAAGTGAAAAATGTAGTGAAATAAATTGCTAAGCCCCAATGTGAACTAGTAACATCGTTAAAAACATTAAAACAAAAACCCATCTGCCTAAATTAATTTAACTCTTATGAGCGTTTTTGTCAAAATAGTCAAGTAAAAGTATTATAATATATATATATATATCTCTTTTGGATTAGTCTCTTTACTATTTCCTCCCCCCCCCCTTTCTATATTTCCAGGTGCCATTTTTTAAAATTATATACCCTATGTCACTATGCACACTAAGACGATTCTAATGATATGTCACACGTCACAATCCGTCAAGCCGTTTGGGCTGTATCGCGTGCCAAAGAAATCAACATAAATATTATATACAAACAAACAAGCATACATACACATAAATTTTTACCTCAAAATATGCCTTATAAAATAATTTGGACCCTTTAAATTAAATGCTATAGATACCATTTCGAACATAAATTCTAATAATCATTCTAGATAAATCTATTATTAAGTATTTAGTTCCAAACAATCTTATTGGCATTATACGATGTACACACGTAACTTTAATTATTATTATATGCACTTATTATTAAAGAAACTATACATTTCACTCATAAATCCATCCAACAGGACATATAAATAACTGACGCGTATCAATCGATTCAAATCTTAACTGAAAACGTAATTCCATCGCAACTAGCCATAAATACGATATAGCTAATAGTACAATAAGTCGATTTGCTCGATACAGGGACGGTGGCAGCGTCGTAAATATAAACCATTGTTGTTCTAATCCCGAGTTGACTAATCGACGCGGGCGTTTCACACGGAGAGCTGTTGTACGGCTTTGGATTTGATGTATTGTTTCAGCGCTGCGCTGCGTTGCATGCCGTGTTGAGATTTTCGTTATTGGACTTATTTTACTAGTTTTTTATTACGTTCTAGTATAGAATATACTGAAATGGAACTGTATGGACCGGTAGACATCACGCAACACAAAATCATTTACATCTTGACAGTTATGTCACCTATCCAGTCCAAAATATCATATCATTAAAAATTCAATCAACACACTCACTATTGTTAAAGAAATCTAAGGGCAGTTTTAGAGATTAGCATGTACTTCCTTGCATGATTTATACATAATTACACATAACCTAACTGAAAACGTAATTCCATCGCAACTAGCCATGAATACGATAACGCGAATACTGGTACAATAAGTCGATTTGCTCGATAAAGGGACGATGGCAGCATCGTAAATATAAACCATTGTTGTAATCCAGAGTTGACTAATCGACGCAAGCGTTTCAAAGCTGTTGTACGACTTTGGATTTAATGTATTGTTTCAGCGCTGCACTGCGTTGCACGCTGTGTTGAGGTCTTAGTTATTGGACGTAATATTTTACTAGTGCGTCATTAAGTGCTATATACGTGTTATACTTGCACTATGAACATAGCACTATATGATTTATATAAAATTCAATGTTTAAAAAGTTAAAAATCGGCTATGCAATATTATATGTTATACATAATTATAATGATAACGTATCTTTTTAATTTAGCAAAATTACACCCAAAAAATATTTTTGGAAACATAATATAGGGCGTTAAAACATAAATCGAAATACGGCTACTTCGAACGCCCTACGTCGAACTTGACGCAACGCTAATGACGCCGGCCGTGTGACGGGTCCTTACTGGGGCGAGGTAATCAGTGGTAATAATAGACCAGGCTTAATTAAACACGCTTCCAGTTCAGCTGTGATTCAATACTGAGCTACGGAGAGTCCATAGACAACATCGGGAACAAAAATTGGATGGGTGATCGCTAGTGAATTCCATGTTTCTTTTTTTACCCGACTGCGTCAGAATGAGGGTAATGTTTTTCGAGTGTATGTATGTTTGTTTGTATGTATGTCCATTTCTTTGGCACGTTATACAGCCCAAACGGCTTGACGGATTTTGACGTGTGACATATCATTAGAATCGTCTTAGTTTGCATAGTGACGTAGGCTATATAATTTAAAACATGACACCTGGAAATAGAAAGGGAAAAGGGGGGGGGGGGAGGTACGAATGTTTCCACTATTACGATAATATGGGTATCAAATGAAAGCTAATCCAACCAATCCAAATATATATTGTAATACTTTTACTTGACTATTTTGAAAAAACTCATGTAAGCGTTAAATTAAACATAGGTATATTATTATGAATCGTTTCGTTTTAAGCAGTCTGGTGTTTTATGTTTTAATAATTTTAACGATGTTACTAGTTTTAATAAGGTTGAAATAGCCAACGAGTACGCAGACCTGGTAATGGTAAGTGGTCACTGCCACCCATGGACATCTGCATGCCATATAGAACAGGGGTCCTATCTGAAGTCAATGACATATGCGTTGCTACTTCCAAGGACTAAAATGTCTCCTCATATGAAAATAAGCAGTGCGCTTCCGTGTATTTCCTTCCTCCTTTTCGCGTATTTTTGTTCGGTTTGTTTCATCAATTTTCAAAGTAATATAGGAACAGGTCAAGGATTTTGTATAAATGCGAATTTACAGTAAGTCGTTTAACTATACTTCATTGTGAATGTATTAAAAACAACACTTGGTGAAGTAGGTGCTAAGTTAATATTACATTATTTTACTAAATAGGAATGTAAATGTCCAAGGGGCAAATGGAATGTGAAAGATTAAATTTCACAAAGAATTCCAGTAAAGAGAAAAATCTTAACTATTAAAGTTAACAAAACGAAATCTCATGATCAGACTAATCTTATAGACTTACTTATAGACTAACTAGCACTTACACGTACATAGAATATATAGTATATATAAAATATAGTAGGTATATATAAAATAGAAAAGATAATATTTAACTGACAATTTGTAGATAAGTGCCACAATAGGCTTATATAAAATAAATCCTTTATTTCATTTCAATTATTTCGTTTACGACGAATTTATTATTAGGATTTTATACTTTTAAAAATGCTCCTCGATAGCTATCCAGAAAAGAATATAATATCGGTAGATACTAAAAATAAAAAGGTACTATGTAACCTCTGCTTATTGGTACAGATATTGATATAAACCATTTTAGGGTTCCGTACTCAAAGTCCATATCTCTGTCACCAAGCTGTATCTCATGAACTGTGCTAGCTAGACTAAATTTTTGAAGGTGCCAAAAAACAGATTAAAATAAATACTATTTAAGGGGGGCACCTATACAACAAACATATTTTTTGTATATTTTATAGACGATGATACAGAGCCGTTCGTGCGACAGTCCCACTCGCACTTGGCCAGTTTTTTCTAATTTAACAAATAACAACACATTTAAATGGCAACATATACAATAGTTAGCATGACACGTTCAATTAATTGTATATAATTTGTCACTCGACAGTTCCAGACATTTATTAGCATAAAACAATGCCAGCTTAAGCTGTTATTAAATAAATATGATAACACCTGATTGTGACATCAATAATTGCTAATAGACCATGTGACCTCGACATTTCACGACATTTTACGCATAAATACACGCGTCATACGAGTAGTAGGTAGGGTTGCCAACCGTACTATAATATACAGTATTGTACTATATTTCGGGTTTGTGTATCCAGGTCCGAATCTTTGGGGGGGCAAGTCGGGGCCCATGCCCCTGGCGGCAAGTGCAGAGAGCGGCAAATTCAAACCTTGCAAACGAATGCGCACCTCACAATTGATTTAAATTTGACCATTGGGACGGCACGCCACCATTAGTACGCAGGAAGTGGAACTCTTGAGACGAATACGTTTTACTGACCACCGATTATTAGAAATTTGATGGCTGAAATAATGGTAAAAAGAAGTTCAAGTGGGCAGGGGCGGCATTTTTAAGTTTTGCTGCTGCTGCCGGGGCTGCTGCGTACTAATACTATTGAACAAAAAACGTAAAAATATTATACTTTCCACACCGAAATCTATTTGTTACATTTCGATGTCGAATAATAATTTTATAACAAGCATGTCACTTCAAAAAATATAAGAAGTATAGATTTATTTAAAATAATTATATTTTTTGTCTACATGTTATATTTTATCCGTGAAATACTATATTTTTTATATGTGTATAATTATTACTATATTATTATTTTTATTATTATTTTTATAGCTTATTTTGAAGAATACTATATTTCGTTGACAAAACGTTGGTAACCCTAGTTATAGGCGAGACACTGTTCAGTTAATTTTTATTATAAAATTGAAAGAATTTTAGGTTGCTTGTTGTATTATGAGTCTAGACCAGGTGGACTGATGACCTGAAGAAGACGGCGGTGTACCGCTGGATTCAGAAGGCGCAGGACCGGTCGGAGTGGTGCAGATTAGGGGAAGCCGATGTCCAGCAGTGGACTTTAAAGGGCTGATAGATAGATAGACTATTTTTTTCATCATCGTCCGATTTATTTGTTTCTTTTTTGTTAATTATTGATTAGATTATTGGTGTAAATAAAAAAAATGTATGATAATAGTCGAAAGTTGACCTACTACTAGGCGAACTCCTGTAAAAATATACCTATAGGTATAACTTATTTTAATAAAGTGTAATACAAAAAAAAACATGCATCGAAAATGTACCAGGCTAATATAACTATAGAGGAGGTTAACAATTCATTTAAAGCATGTTATACATATGCGTTTCTCGCACAAAATTAAATTTCTCTGTCTTCAATCTCAACTAAAAAAAAACAGAGTTTTTCTTTTTTATCGATTACACCAAACAACTTGATTAATCTATTTCAATTCTTTTTAGCATTTCGGGCAGTTACTTAACGACGCATAGGTTAGTTTTAGATATTTAACGACAACTCTTGAGCTAGTTAAAGAATGCATAACATTGAATGTTAGACAAGATTCTATTTAAACCTCCAATAAATTATAGTAGAGTATAATTGTATTCCAGTACAAAGGAGTCGACTTTCAGACACTTATCTCGGAACCGGTTCAAGCACATGGACCGCCGCCGGTGGTCGCTCTTGGAACTAATTGTAGCATTAACCTGATTATTGCTTTGACCGGACCAGCTTTATATATGGATTTTGGTGGTTCCTTATTATTTTCATGGACCGCGAAAACGCTTAATGCAATATGGAAAACGTAAGCGACAGTTCAAAGCTTGGATTATTTACTAAATCGAGATGAAAATTCTAATCTGAAACACAACTTCGATTCAAATTAAAGTGTAATATTTTTTCTTGATTTCTTATTAATACCATTCTAAAACTAAATCTTTTACCAGTGGCGTAGCATGGCTTTGCGGGGCCCCGTATGAATAATTGTGTGGGGCCCTTACGACGAGTAAAATTTTTTTACAAAAGAAAAAAATGTTTGCATAAAATTAAAAGAAATGTTTATTCATCACACTTATCTGTCAAAATTTGGGAAGTTTCTATCATTTTTTTTAACTTTTTCATTTTAGTTTATTTTTACGCACGTTCGGGGCCCCGTGGCTCGGGGGCCCCGTATAATTGATACGGCAGATACGGCGGTAGCTACGCCCCTGTCTTTTACACACTTTTCTATACACTATAAGAAAAGCGTATGAAGTCTAACAATTCGCTTTTGATCAACATTGTGGACTATGGCATACCTAAAACCTCATTCTAAGTGAAGACGTACATTATCATTATCATTATCTATATATGGATACCAAATTAGGTGTCGATTGTAACAAATATTGTAACATCTGGTTTAATCTAAAACGGATTAAGATATGTAAATATGGTGGCATAATAGGTGCAATATGACAGCAAAACAAAGACTTATAAACTGTATGTATGTTTATTTGTATGTATGTCCATTTCTTTGGCACGCGCTACAGCGCAAACGGCTTGACGGATTGTGACGTATGACTTATCTTTTTAATCGTCTCTATTTGGAATGTGACATAAGCTATGGATTTTTTAAAAATGGCGCTTGGCAATAGAGTTAATCTAGTCAATTGATCTAGTCTAATGTAATCTATATAGTAGCTAATAGGTTCCGAATATTTTTTGAAACATCGATCTAAGATCCAATAAAACGAATCAATTATTTGCTACGCGAAGGAACAAACGATCTGTCATAAAAACGAAATATTACAAGGATCGCTTATTTTAATGACACCATGATATAACTCAGTTGAAGGATTTTCCGTTAATTTGTTTATAATAACTATAGAATTGATTGTTTCTGTGATTGTGTTATTCGGAATCAATTAGGCGTCACATATTCCGGTCAAGGTTGTGTGAAGTATAAAAACATTATATATGGAGACGTAATGTTATTTAATACTATAAAATTAATGCATTTTTTTTTTTGTTAAAACTAACGAAATATATATTTTTTTAATAAAACACGCTTTACAAGCTTTCTACACTCATAGCCCCATACTAGGATTTTCTCCTGTGTCGTGGGTGCCATGGACACACAAAAACGAATACACAAACACCCAGACCCAGAACAGAAATCTTAACTCATTATTCATATTTCTATCTGGCCGGGAATCGAACCCGGGACCCACTGCGCGTCAGACCGATACGGTGACCGCTCAGCCACGCGGGTCGTCAATAGAAGTAATAATAGAACGTGCAGTCCATTGCCGCCAATAGGCTCTGTGATCATCCCCAAATAGGATTAGAGTCTGAACAGCCACAGATGCGTTGCTTCCCCTGAGGACTAAGTTGGAATGCCTAGGAAATAAGTAGGTATGTCTTCCTTACCATATGCATTACGTTCTTAGGCAGACAGGTGTGACGGTGCTTCGTGTGGTGGTGCGTGGCGCGGTGATGGAGTTGAACCACAAACAGCTTTACCACCTTTAAAAATATTTAATCACTTCTTTCATTAAGTTTGGAAGTAATTTAATGTAAACGAAATGAACGTAAAAATATTTTTCATCTTACTTTAACTAAAATTCACGTTGATAAATGTGAATTATATAAATTATTGCAATTATTAAAATTAGATCTATTCAGATTTTTTTACCACGTTTATTATACGATATAGCACGGCATATGAAGTGTCCATAGACAACGCTAAGTAACCCATCTTTATTATCGACCACAGACAGCTTCGTCTCTATGGTTGGATAGTCTATGGTATAATTAAACATGGCCACCCTACCGAAGATTGAGCCATTTCAACGCCGCCCGCGGTCCGATGCTATCTACATCGACCATCTTGCTCTTATTGTTGTACTGCCTTATTTTGATACAACCGCTCATTATGAATTAGAAGCGCTTTACCCGTTAAACGGCACTTAAGCGGGAATGCGGGATAGCTCGAAATATGAATTCCGATGCCTCGTTTTTTAATCTGTGGATTAAATGTTGCCAGCGTTAATATCTTTCTGTCATTGATAATAAGTAGGTACCGACTTGACTTCACACATTTATTTTTTAGTTTGTTTTTTTGTGTTTAAAAATAAGTACCATTGAACTTACATGATATGGATTGATGCAATGATACTATTTTTTGTGATATAAATGTAATTTAACGTTAAATTTATAAATATCCGAAAGAACATATAACAACATGTTATTTCAAAACATTTGGTACAGGCCACTGTACCAAAATAAAAAAAAGGTTTTAATTTAAATAAAATATTGCACCTAGACATCTTAGGTATATAGAAAAGGAGATAGGTAGGTCTATACTATAGCATACCTATGTATTATCTATGGCTTGCGTATTCAATGAATTTAAATAAAAGACAAAATGAGTAAAAATATTTGAGTTAAAACTTCTAGCTCTACATGGTATTCAATATATATCTTCAATATCTTTTGACGTCACATCGTTCACTTAAAAATCTCGGTTGAGCCTCTAAAATCTACCCCAACACCTAAGCCTACATATCCGTTAAACTCTACCTTAAAGCGTAGAGTTAAGGCTATAATATTCCATAGAGTTAAGAGAACCCGAATCGAACCCGTACGAAATCGGGCTTAGTGTCAACACTTCACGGATGATGGCTCCAAATGAGGATTGAGTACAATAGCGGAGGCTTTGACGCTCAGTTCAGGGTTACACGCTCACTCCTTCCATCTTCGTTTGAATCAATTGTAGCACGTGGCTTCGTTTACTTACTATAAAAAAAATAAAAAAAATACCGACCGATGCTTATTTTTTTTTGTTCATAATGATATATTTCATTTAACGCTTTATAATTATTAGTTTTTGTCAAAATATGACATGTATACAAACAAACATACGTACATATAGGTATACGCTTGAATAACATTACTCTCCTTTTGATGCAGTCGGGTAAAAACTGGTAATTTCAAAATAACAGCTATTTTCAATGCTTGTCTGCATTAATGAAAAACATAATGTCAGTAAAAATCGAAGTCTTAGGTAGGCACATAATGATTTCATAATAATTTTAACAAACACAATTAGTCTATGCTGCCTTAAGAACCTGATTCATAGTATTAAGAAGGTTAAAAGATGGTAACAAAATTGTCTATATCTGTCTTAATTGTGTGATCTTTTGCGTGTATGTATTAAATCGCTGCAAACAAAAACAATTGAATTTATTTTCAAGTGGATTGTAAAACTTATTTTAGTTATATTTTATTTTAGTCTTGTCTAGTTTTTAGTTATATTAAATTTAGTCTCTATTTTACGTTTAATTTCTTTTTATTCCATATTTGATTAAAATTCATAACTAATTACTTCATCAAAAGTTATAACAATTTAAAAGTAACATTACTTTTAAACACAAGAATAACCATTGGGCACAGCTCATTGCAATTATTTTCAAGACGAATCTTAAAACAATTCCTACATAAAAACATATAAGTAGGTACAAAATATTAAGCCACGCGAAAAAGACGACGGAAACTCGCTGTTTACAAATATAAACTCATGTATGTAGATCTTATTAACATTGTTTAGAACTGTACATCTGTAAAAAACGTTACAATTCACACCTATGTGACCGCAATCGTGAGCTAATTCTTCACACGTACAGGAAAACAGCTAAATATACATACATATATAGTTACACCTATTTTAAGCATGCAGCAGTTTTTGCATTTCGGCGAAAGGGTATGGTTGCTCGCTTACTTGTTTATGACCATCTCAGTCCTCGAAAGTAGCAATGCCATTGATTGACTTCAGATAGAACCCCTGTTCTACATGAAGTTGCTTAGAGATGTCCATGGGTGGCAGTAACCACTTACCATTAGATGGACTGCATACTCGTTTTCTACTTCAATCGGATAAAAAATACGATATACTTAATACATATACGATACGTGTATTATTTTCAGCTAATTTAATGCATACTTCTTAGATAATTATCAACTAAATGAATCACTATATATTTTTTAATTTCTATGTAGAGACATTGTCAGTAAAATAGAAGGCTTAGATGGAGGCACATGAAGTTACTTTTTATATGTGTAGGTACATTTATTATTTGTGGGTTGTCTCCAATTTATATATTTCTAGCCTTTTCTATTGATCTTCTTTTTATTTAAACACCCATTAAACTCGGAATTTCTAGCATCATGAATTAATATTGAGGTCTTTACTTCGCCGGACTCTATTCAATTAAAGAAAAGTTATCTTTATATCGTAGTTAATCGCGTAATTAAAATAAAATTGACACTTAGTGTCTCCAATGAGCACATCCAAGACCACACGGCAGATCAATCCAGCACAACCTTGCCAACAAAGCATACTAATTGCCTAGCGCGGATCTCGCGGTGAAATTAATCAATCGCAGTGCGCGGGAGTGTACCTGCCTAATATAAACGTTGTAGTGTCGGTGAGCTTTGATGTAGCCGCGCTCTCCAATTAGAGCTCGCCGCCGCCTTTGGCGTTCGCCGCCCGCTTTGTGCCGGCCGCGGATAGCTGTCTCGCTCGCACGGTACCTCTCACTCCCACCCAGCATCCAGATGACGAAAAATAAACACTTGTATCGTTATAATTCGGTTGCTAGCAATAGCATCGTTACAATCTAATGATTTTTAAGTTATAAACTTAGTCGATAAAAGATTAGCTACTGAAATTTTATTAAAAAGTATATTTACTTTCGAATACTATTAAATAGAAACACTCTACATTACTAATTATAAGACTACGTAGACATATACGAACTCACATATCTAAGCTATACATGAGACACTTAGTATTTATCTATTTATCAAATATATCAAGGTATAAAAAAAACATTATAATTTGGGTCATTGTCGACTCATACGACGACATAATGTCCATAAGTATATTAGTTTGTTTTTATATGTAAGTATATTAGTAGGTAAGTATAATCATGTCACTTATTAATTTAATTATATTTTAAACAATATTAAAAAAAAATGTTACTTAATGCTTCATTAATAAAAACTTTGAAACAAATCATTCAAGATCAATCAATATTCATAAATTCACAAGCACAGGTGGTGCATTTCTTAAAATATGTGTCGCTATAGAGTCCTTATACCCTAATTTAAGCCTCAAATCCAATTTATTCTGTCCGAATGAGCAGGGCTGGCAATATGCGTAAGTTTTTCTTTTAAATAGCAAGCAAGCATGCAGTCCTGATGCTAAGTGGTCACTGCCGCCCATGGACATCTGTAAGCAACTTCAAACAGTCTTCCATCTGAAATCCATCACAGATGCGTTGCTACTCCCGAAGACTAAGATGGTCACCTCATATATATGTGAGCCGGCAACCACTGAAACGCAAGAACTGCTTCACGCTAGAAATAGGTGTGACGGTGGTACCTTAGTGGTCGAACTACACTGGTTCTACCACCTGTAGATAATGTTTTGTAACATGAAAATAATTATATTAATGTAACATATTTATTTATTAAAAAATATTATATTCTAATCTAAAGGTTGGAATACATAGAAACTCTTCAATATAAATC